>VZQC01007895.1:2906003-2975197 GCA_009823505.1 Rhizomys pruinosus
GCCTGCATGCATGTAAATCTTCCCATGCCATTCAGTAGACTATGTCGGATCTGTTGGAACTGAGAGTTTGCCAGACTCTTGTTGGCTATATATGGGTCCTGGGATTTGAACCCCAGTCGTCTGCAAGAACAGATAGTGCTCTTAACTGCTGAGCCCCCTCTTCAGGCTGGAATGTACCTATTTTTCATATTAAAATGGCACTCTTGGCCAAGTGTAAGGGTGCATGGCTTTAATACTAGCGACTGGGGGCCAGAGGCAAAGTGGGATAACTCCCTGTGATGTTTTATGGCCACCAGGGCTACATAGTTATAGTAAAAAGCCTGGGTGGAACAGGAACTTGATAGATAGGATAAACACATGATGATGAGAACTTACAGCAGAGGATCTGGGCTCATGTTCTACCAATGCAGACCATTCCTTTGCAGCCCATATGTTTATATCAATGCACTAAAATAATGGAACTGAGTTGGAGTTTTTTTAAAGGAAATATTTATGACAAGAACATGTACAGTGTACAGCAACAAGTTACACAGAATAATTGTTGTTTTTAAGTTTTTATTAATTTTTATTTATGTCTGTATGTGTTATGAATTGCACTGTCTGCATGCAAGTCTGTTGCACCGGTCCCCCTGCTCGTGCACTGCGCGGAGGGAGGGTCAAGAAGAGGGTTTGTCCAGTATTCCCGGAAACTGGAAGTGTCCTGGGAATCTGGAGTTTCAGAACGACTCTCGCGCCCATTTTGTTGCTGGGATCGAAACCCGGGTCCTGTGAGTCGAGAGCATCAGCACTCCTAACCGCTAGGCCATCTCTCCAGCCCCCAGAATAATATGTTAAGGAATACAATGTATAGATTTTATCAGTCAAAGGGACCTTTAAACTAAACATGTGTCAGAGACATCTGCTCCCTGAAATAACTTGAGCCCAGCCAGAGATTTTTCAGGAATTTAAGAACACATGTTTTGCCCCAGAGGTGTGCCTTCTGGATGCACTGCTTGTAGTGATCACCTAGTTCTTTTTTCCTTTCACTGAACATTAACTCTGGAAGTCTGCCCCAAGCCACCAAGTTTCAAGACATATTAACTCTTCATGGGGTGGCTTGCTACAACACAGTAAAAACCTGTCTCAAGCAAACAGACAGATAAAAATGATACTTTTTATTCCTAAACTTTCTTTGCTGGAGCATTTTTGTTGCCTGGTATTAAGGTCATTATATATTTGTTTTGATTAGTATTAGAATTTAAAATATTTTCCAACCTTTTGCTTTTAAACTATATCCATTTGTATATAATATTTCTGAGAGGCCATATCCATGGATATTGCTTTCTAATCCAATACGACCATTTCCTTATTTTAACTGAGTCCCAAAGCAAATTTCCTTTATATGCTTTTTGATAATCATCATATGTAAATCTATCCTTCAGTGGTTTTGCTATTTTCCTTTGGTCTGACATTCTTTTTATTTCCCTTAGTCTTACTTCAGTGGGATGTGTGTATCACATCTTCTCCTACAAAGGCTCAGGGACCATTGTGGAGGAGGGGTAGAAAGATTTCAAAAGCCAAAGGTGATAGATGAATACAAGGAGACTGTGTGCTCTGGACAGCACAGGGTAGTTGCATATAAGAATAAACAGCACTTATGACAGCAGCATGCCCAAGACCTGTGCAAATCCAAGCCAGAAAGGGGCCCAGCATTGATGGAGGAAGTGGGCAGGAAGGTTCTGCCATAGCTGAGGATCTGCTAGCAACTGATGAATGCTGAGAGAGGGAAAGTCAGTTTCCCTTACTTATATAAGACCTGATAGGTTGACCAGAGTTCAGGGTGTGGACTCACACCTAGAAGAACATTAGACATACAGAATAGAAATGATAGGCCCATACAAAATGAAAATTTAAAAATTTAAAAATAATTAAATATAAATAAAAAAGGTTTATTAACTTTTCTTTTTTTATTTTATTTTATTATTTATATATATATATATATTTTTTTTAATTTAATTTTTATTGATGGTTTGTGCATTTCGTACATCATTTTCCAATTCAGATCAGGCATATTTCCCTTTCCCTTCCCCCCACCCCCACCCCTCCCAGATCATGTATTCTGCCATAACGGTCCTGCATCTTTCAGGTTTTTTTTTTTTTTTTTCATTTGTTTTAGCTATAAGTGATAAATCCATGAGTACAAGCATCACTCATGCAAACCAATATACAGACTGTTGTGCCCAACCCCCACAGTCCCACCATTCAGTGGGGGGGTGAACAGGGTTGTTTGTTCAATCAAGTTGATCAAATGAGTGTCCAGACTACATCGCTGTAGTTTCACCGTTCACCCCAATCGCAGCCTTTACATTCTACCACGCCCCCTCTTCCGCAGATTGTTCCCTAGGCTTAGAAAAGGGGCACAGGTGGATGAGAAGTAAAACTGTCCTCTCTCTCTGGAGCTGTTGACTTGGATTCTGGTCAATTCTGGCTGTTTCCTTTGATGGGCTGACAGTTTGTTCAGGAGTAACCTTTCGATCCTACTAATGAAGCACAAGCAATTAGATATATAGGTATTTAAGCAGCACTAATAGTTATGGTAGGTTACTTTGGCATAGACACATATGTTTGGATGATATGAGATTAACTTTTCTTTAAGGCATGAGTGTATGCATATGGGTTTTGTTTTAGTGGCACATTTAGTGATTTTTAGAAATTTATTTGTAGTGTCTACTATTGTGTTCATTAACAGAAAATAAAACAAACTATAAATTCTTTTACACATTTCATTAGATCAATTTATACCTGAGAATCTTAAAGTACAGTGCTTCTATTTCTTCTGTTCTGGCCTTATGCTATTCTAACTTCAAGTTCCACTTATATTATAAACTCCAAAGTATAACATTTTAAAAGAACCAATGATTTTTAAAAGCTTTAATAATAGAATATCATTGTTTGTATTTCCTTTTTGATTATCAGTTGCACATCTAATCCTACCCACATGAATTCTGCTCACACATGCTCATCTCTAGAAGCTTAATGCTGATGACTAGGCTTCCGTATCTCCATTTCAGTATGCTTTCTTTTCTGTTGTGTATTGTTGACATGCATTTAAAAATGTTTGCCTATGATTCTTTCATCTCTAAAATATATGATTTTGTTTTATAGTTGATACTGTTAAAATTAGAGATTTTATTTTCTTATTCCTAGTTTCCCTGGTAAACCTTGGATTCTAGATGTAAATTTGCTTTTTATGTGATGAATACTTTCATTCGTATAAATATCAAGGCTTGTGCATTGAGATGGGTAGTAAACTTTATAACAATTTGATCTTTAGGATATTGTTTTTGTTTCTGTTTTGTAAGTAGGACTAGAGCAGTATTTAGGTTACTGATAATTTCATCACATCCTTAAGGCAAACCTTTTGAATCTCTCTCATGATACAGAATTATAACAATTTGTACTGTAAAGATTGGCAGCAAAATCTATTACAAGTTTTATGTGAATTTCAGTAATTTCAAATTTTGTGACAGGACCCACTATGTTAGCCAGACTACTTCAAACCCCTGTGCTCAAACAATTGGTCTGCTTCAGCACCCTGGTTATCTGGTATTATAGGTGAATGCCACCTGGTGCAGGCCAAGGATTAAAATAATCCTTCTGATTCTTATTTTTCTAATTGTTTAGCATAGTTCCTTCCTATATCTCATATAATTTTCCAATATGAGATGATCAATAACAGGATGGAATCCTGTGAGACTTGTTGGAACATTTCTGCATACTTTTCTTCATTCCAATGTGACTACTTTAATTTTTCTTAGTTATGTGATTTGATAGAATCTTCCTCAGTTCTCAAGCACACTAATGATTCTCTATATCACATATTCTATATGATGCCCATTTCCTCACTGCCTACTTTTTGGTTTACTTCAAGAGGATTTTGAGTGTCAGGATTCAGATCAAGTCTTTAAAATTACAGTTTAATTATTTATATGTAACAATGGTCAGATACAAACTCCATCTGTATTGAAGAGAGTCAGTCCTTAAATGAGCTGGAAAATCAATTATGGGAATAGGATCCTCTTATGGAGATACCAATATATTCAGCTAGTACTCCTTTAATTTCCCTTTCTTTCCTTATTGCCTTAACAAGCATTTCAAGCACTGTATTGAAGAGGAATGGTGATAGGGGGCAGCCTTGCCAGGTTCCTGCCTTTAAGAGGAATGCTTCTAATCTTTCTCCATTTAGGATGATGTTGGATGTGGGTTTGTTGTATATGGCTTTGATTATATTTAGGAATGTTCCCTTCAGTCCAATTCCCTCTAGAATTTTAAACATGAAGGGATGCTGGATCTTGTCAAAGGCTTTTTCTGCATCAATTGTGATGATTGTGTGATTTTTGTTTTCTTTCAGTCCATTTATGTGTTTTATGATATTTATTGATTTATATATGTTGAACCATCTCTGCATCTCTGGTATGAATCCAACTTGATCATGATGGATGATCTTTTTGATGTGGGTCTGTATGAGATTTGCAAGTATTTTGTTGAGAATTTTTGCATCTGTGTTCATTAGTGAGATGGGTCTATTGTTTTCTTTTTTGGTTGTGTCTTTGCCTGGTTTTGGTATTAGAGTGTTGCTTGCTTTGGAGTACTAATTGGAAAAGAAGAAGTCAAACTATCCTTGTTTCTGGATGATATGATAGTTTGCCTGAGGGATGCTAAAAACTCCACTAGAAATATCCTAGAAACAATTAAGAGTTTCAGTAAAGAGGCAGGCTACAAAATTAACCTAGAAAAATCAGTAGCCTTTCTTTACACCAGCAACAAACAACTGAAGAAGGAATTCAAGGAGACCTTCCCACTCACAATAGCCTCAAAAACAATAAAATTCCTAGGAACAAACCTAACCAAAGACACCAAAGATCTCTACAACAAAAATTTTAAACCCCTGAAAAAGGAGATAGAAGATGACATCAAAAGATGGAAAAACCTCCCATGCCCATGGATTGGAAAAATCAATATAGTAAAAATTAATATACAGATTTAATGAAATCCCAATTAAAATCCCCATGAGTTTCTTCACAGACTTGTAAAAAAGTCCTTAATTTCACGTGGAAAAACAAAAAATCCAGCTTTTGGACTGAGCTACTACTGGGGTTTTAGTATAGACGTTCCACTTGTTGGACTACCCAGGACTGTATCAACCGAAACCATATACAGGAAGATAAGACAGGATGTGGTGCTTACTGGAACTCCGTTGTGACCATGGAAAAGGGAAGACCAGTGTGGAGACCAGGCGGCAGGTCTGATGTTTTTTGGGTTGCAAGGAGGAACTTCAAACACTTCCTTAAGGAATCATGACTCTTTCAGCCTAATAAAGAAAAAAAAAAAAGAAAACATAAGGCGGAGATGCTAAAAAAATGATGATTGTCAATTCTTTATATATGCACTATTTTGGGAGTGATGCAATTGGAAGGAACCCAACACCACCACGCAACAAACAGCAAAAGACTGGGCCAAGAACTGAGTGAAAAGGTGAACTTCTGCCTGAAAAGTAAACTTCTGCATCAAAAATTTAAAAAGACTGAGAAAAAGATGAAAAAATGCATGGCATGAATGCATAGCTCTGGTGGGGGTGGGGGGCAAGGAAAGGGGAAATGGGTCTAGGCTTGATGGAAATTTTGTATGAAATGCACAAAGCTTCATAAAATTGGCTTTGGGAATAAAAAAAACAAACAAACAGGGAATGGTTCCCTCATTTGTGGATGCTAGTAATCAATTCCCCCAATTGAAAGTAAGGTGAGCAATGTTATTGTTATATTTCTTCTATCTGAAAGCAACTGTGATGTTATAATTGAATATCTCTAATGTCCTCTAGAATTAACTTACCATTTACTTTCAGACATGGTAATTACATGTATTAAGGGCGGGAGGTAGATATTCATATTTTGGAATAATATAAAATTAAAGGGGAAAATGTGAACTCCTAAAATATATCAGAGTTAACATATGGTTTATCCCTGGAGGACATAATTATGGTACAAATGTGTTGTTTATAAAGCCTAATTTTGGAGCAATACAACTGGTAGGGAAACACAACAACATAAGGGACTGGGTCAAAGAACAAAATGATACAGTTAAATTCTCCCCAAATTAATAAACCTTTGCAGAGAAAAACTTTAAAAAGACTTTGAGAGGAAGAGGCAGTACATGTATGGCAGAGTGCAAAGACTCGGGTGGGGTAGGGGGGAACGGGAATGGAATATGTTCTATAACTGACTGAAAATGATGTCTGAAATACAACAAAGCATGCCATAAAGTAATTATGGCTTTTTTTTAAAAAAAGAATGTATTACAGCCCCAATGCTGAAGACATCAAGAGCAGAGAATTATTGACCTGTATGCAGTCATGGTGAGACAACACAACTGTGAGGTTTTNCACCAACCCAAATGACTTAAAAGTAACCGAACAAAAAATGGCAATACAACGGGGGATCACCTTACCAGATCTACAAGCTATATGTAGAGGCCATAGTCATAAAGACAGCCGGTACTGGCAAGAAAAGAACCCCCTTGACCCGGGACACACAACTTGGCAGAATATAAACTTGAGCTCTACAATTTCAGCCACCTCATGATGCACAAAGGGGCCAAAAATTCGATTGCGAAACAGGTCTCACTTCATCAAATGGTTTGCTGGCAGAAACGCTGGACTCGCTATGATGAGCGAACCACATGATCAGCCGCATACATTAGTAGGCTGACGATGAATTTTACTCTCCGGTATAATCCCCCTTGAGTCTTAGTTAAAAGCCAACGTCAAAAAAAAAAACCAACAAAGCAAACTGTTGTTTTGCCTGTCTTCAATGCTACTGGCAAGTGCTCTCCCTGTGGGTGCCCTGCTTTTGCCCTCTTTCAAACGCCTTGACGACATCAGATTTTCAACCTTCCAATATCACTGATGAGACTCATGTCTCCTAGAATTCTCTAAACCTTCAAGTGTCAGATGGGACTGTTGAGATGTCCAGCTTGTGGATGAGCATTACTGGGGTTTTAGCCTCTTAGAGTATAGACGCCATTGTTGACTACCCAGACTGTATCGTAAACCAATACAGGAAGATCAGACAGGATGTGGTGCTTACTGGAACTCACTGTTGTGACCATGGGCAAAGGGCCGACCAGTGTGCACCAGGCGGGGTCTGATTGTTGTTTGGGCTTGCAAGGAGGAAACTTCAAACATTCCTTAGAATCATGACTCTTTCAGCCTAATAAAGAAAAAAAAAAAAGAAAAACATAAGCGGACGATGCTAAAAATATTTGTTCGAATTTTTATATATGCACTTTTTGGGTGATGCAATTGGAAGGACCCCACCCCACCACCACAACAAACAACACAAGACTGGGCCAACACAGAATGAGTGAAAAGGTGAACTATCTGCCTGAACATTAAACTTCTGCATCAAAAATTTTAAAAGAGATGAGAAAAAGATGAAAAACATGCATGGCAGAAGGCATAGCTCTGGTGGGTGGGGGGCATAAGAAGGGGAAATGGGTCTAGGCTTGATTGGAAATTTTGTATGAAATGCACAAAGCTTCAATAAAATTGGCTTTGGGAATAAAAAAACAAACAAACAGGGAATGGTTTCCCTCATTTGTGGATGCTAGTAATCAATTCCCCAATTGAAAGTCAAGTGAGTCAATGTATTGATGTATATTTCTTCTATCTGAAAGCAACTGTGATGTTTAATGTGAATCTCTATAATGAACTCTGAGAATTAACTTACCATTTACTCTTAGCATGGTAATTAATGTAAAGGCGGGAGGTAGATATTCATATTGTTGAATAATATAAAATAAAGGGGAAAATGTAAACTCCTAAACATATATCAGAGTTTAACATATAGTTTATTTTTTTTTTTTTTTTGAGACAAGGTCTCCCTGTAGCTCTGGCTGTCCTGGAACTCACTCTGTAGACCAGGCTGGCCTTGAACTCACAGAGATCCACCTGCCTCTGCTTCCCAAGTGCTAGGGTTATGTTATAAGATTAAAATGTAGCGGGGCTGGAGAGATGGCTCAGTGGTTAAGAGCACCGACCGCTCTTGCAGAGAACCCGGGTTCAATTCCCAGCACCCACATAGCTGCTAAAAACTGTCTTTAACTCCAGTTCCAGAAGAATCCGACACCGTCTTCTGACCTCTGCGGCATTGCAGCACATGGGTGCACCAACCTACATGCAAACAGTATAAATAAATAATTTTTAAAAGATTAAAATGTAGCTATTTTTAAGGCCGGGCGTGGTGGTGCAAGCCTTTAATCCAAGCAGAGGCAGGTGGATTTCTGTGAGTTCAAGGCCAGCCTGGTCTACATAGCGAGCTCCAGGCCAGCTGCGACTAAAGGGAGACCCTGTCTCAAAGAGACACACACACAAAAATGTAGCTATTTTTAGAAAAGAAATAGTTTAAGTAGTTGAAACTGATTAAATGACAGTTTTAGGAACTTTTCACTGAAGCTAGATGAAGAGCTATTATGATAATGATTTCTTGACAAGGAAGGATTCATGTGTCTCAAAGAGTCTTACCATTCTCTTCTTTGATTCCGGAGAAAGTTTGGTTAGTGTTTCCTTGTGTATTTACTCGCCTGTTTAAAATGGTATGTGCTTCAAGTTTCATCTGGGGAAACACTGTAAAAACCCATGATGAAACTTACCAACTTTTGCTTGGCTTAGGTGTCTGGTGCCAGAATGTTGGGGCTTTATCATTCTATGTCCTTTCTAAACTATTGATAAAATAATTTTCTTTAATTTTAAGATTTTGAATATTGTACCTATAACAAATCATCATAAAATATAATTAATATGTATCATCTCTTTTTCAATTCAAATGCACTGTTTTAGGAGCTTAAAATATGCATTTCACAACCATCTCGTCAGGGTTTGTTTAGTATCTGTCATGTACAAGTACAGTGATAGGCATGCAGCCTTCAGGTGCTCACTGGAAAGTTTTACCTGTAAATGAGCAGTCTGACTGCCTGAATCCCTGGAGAGTTGACTGAATTATATGCAGAGGCCTTCCTAAAGGAAACAGTAATTTCCATGGGTGTCAAAGAATGAGGCATAGTCATCTAGACGAACTAATATAGTTGAAGTCATTCCAGCTAGAAGGAACAACATGTTCACTGTAATTAATATGGGATGTTTTGAGGGCTGTGTATAATTTGATAATCAAGCAGTAAAAATGGGAAAGAAGGAACGGTGGGAGATGATTCTGAGAGAGGCCAGATCATAAAGAGCTAAAGAGCTTTGTATGCCATTTTAATGAGATTAAATTTTATTTTCTCAGGCCATGGGGAACCAATGGATTACTTAAGCTTACATTATCACTAAGTTTGTAACAATAAAGAACATGAAGTTTGAGCAGTTGTGAAATGACAAAAGAGCTTTTGAAATATCACTGGGAACAAACGAATGATAGTGACTAAAACCATTGTTACTAACTTCCATGTGCTGAGGTCAGAGAATACACATTGCCCAATCCCACTATAATGCTGACAGCCCTGGCTGACATCTGAGAAGCACACACATACTCCTTTATTATTCTCAGGTGGGTTGGACACAAGTTAGATACACAAGGAGGAAGCCGGGCTTGCTGTGGTTTTCATTTGGTGAATTTTAGAATCTAGAGGTCAACTTGCTGTTTGTTTTCAATTTATAATTTCAAAGAGTTTGTCATCAAAACCACAGTATCTTTAGAGTATTTAAACTTTATAGGTATTACATCAAAAGTTCTGAAATCCAATACTATACTAAATTGGCCTTGTTCAGAAAATATCTCTATGTCTTCATGTGAGTCTTATGATGCATTATTTGAAATATAAGTGCATCAAAATCATGGTAAAAGTCAATGATTATTTTGATGACAGAAGTGAAACAGTATTTTATGGATTGCTTAATAGATTACATAAATAATTGACTAAACATGAATCTGTTTTCTTAGTATAAAATTTAAGTTCATAATTAAATTTTTTAAATTATAAAATAATTAGGAAAAGTCCTTTATTAATGTGACTTAGAGGGGTAGTTACCTAAAGTAAAATAACACCAATGTTGTCATTTTGTTTAAATTGTAGGTTAAAAAAATATTTGATTTATTATTTTTATTTTATGTGCGTGATTGTATTGTTTGCATGAATGTAAGTGCGTTGTGTCTGTATTGTCCACTGAGGTCAGAAGAGGACATTGGATTACCCGGAACTGGAGTTATGGATGATAGCTGCAATATGGGTGCTGTGAGAACTTAATCCAGGTCCTCTGCAAGAGCAGCCAGGGCTCTTAACCACTGAGCCATCTCTCTAGCTCTTAAACTACTTAAATTCTTAAAAGTGAGAACTCTTCACTGTGCACTGTTAGAAACGATGCTTTCTTTGTTTTTTTATTTGTGTGTGTGTGTGTGTGTGTGTGTGTGTGTGTGTGACAGAGAGAGAGAGAGTTATGGAGGAAATTTTTTTGATTTGGAATTGCCAATCATCATTTGTTTTAAAACATTAATGACAAAAGGTAAAACATTCTACTGAGAGGAGGTATTTGTAGCTTTTTACAGTTTTCTTTTCTCTGTCTAACAGAGAGTCATAAACACTTTTTTCCTACAGCCAAGGATTTCATGCCAGTCAGATCCATTTCCCCCTGATTCCACTGCTTCGATTTAACTGTCAGAGAACTGTAAGCATAGAGGCTGTGTAGCTTAGGTTTTCTTATTGAAAGGCTCAGGAGGTCTGCATGAAATGAGTTATTGGTCAGAGACTGAAGACACTCAGAAGAGAGAAGGGAGAGACCTCGGGTGTCCCAGTAGCCTCTGCACTCCCACAGTTCCAGCACCCTCAAGGCAGGAGTGTTATCCTTCCGCCTTTTGCCATGTATTATCACCGCCTGGGCCTCTATGGTGGCTGACTCACCTGTTTTCTTCAAGGTTCAGGCATTGGTGGTGGCTTCCCACTGCTGATTAGCTCCAGGTTTCTGTAATATTTCTTTCTATAATCTGTGTAAGTTTGTATGTGTTACTTTCTTTTATAAATTAAATTCTTGTCAGATTGTAACTATATCAGATGACAACATACATTGTTGTCTCTAAGATTTTTTTATTCCCTAAACTATATTACAAATGTAATGGATAATTTGCTTAACAACTTAACTATGGTAAGAGAAATCCAGGTATCTAACATAGCACTATTTTTCTATGCATATGTGGAATTCTGTTTGTTGGAGACAGAGTCTCTCTCTCTCTCTCTCTCTCTCTCTCTCTCTCTCTCTCTCTCTCTCTCTCTCTCTCTCTCTCTCTCCTGATATGCAAAGTCCTCTTGCTTCAGCTTCCCAAATGCTGTTGTCACAGGCTTGCAGTACCATGCAGAGCTTGCTTGTAAAGATGGTTCTGAGAGAGATTAATATTTGAGATGGTATACTGAATACAAGAGTATTCACACACCCAATCTCTTTAGGGCTCTAGCACAATAAAAACCATGAAGAAAGTCAACCCTTGAGCTGGGTCATACATCGTCTGGGATGTTCTGTCTTTTTCCTTTGGCTTCCCCATGCTTAGGGCTCCAGACTCATCCTGGGACTTGGACCACCTATGTCCTTGGCTCTCAAGTCCTCAGAATCAGACTAAACTCTCCCACAGCTCTCCTGGTTCTGTGGCCTATAGACAGCACATCATCATGGGGTACCTCCTTCTCTAAAATTGCATGAACCCATCTATACCTTTATAGATAATAGACTTGTATCTAATTTATAGTTTATGTATAAGTCAACTACAGTCAAAAGCATAATCATGGCAAGCAGATACAGAGTGATATTGTAGGTATTGGTAATATGGCTATATGTATATATTATAGTAATTATAATTTTCTGAAGAACCTAACTAATGTAATAAATAAAATATAGCACAATGTTGTTGGAGTGGGAAAAATTTTATATCATATCAGATGAGTTGAATAATCAGATCATATTTAAATATTTGAACATGGGGTAAGATAGGACATAGAAATAGTCTTGTCTTGCCAGAAAGAAGCTATAGGTGACTAAATCGTTCCCTTTCAACTGTGGCAAAGGTTCATAAGCCTCCTTGATAAGTACTTGTCTCCAACTGGAGGCCTGAGAGCATTTTGTCTGGGCAGAAACCATGTCCTTTTCGGTAACTCCCACTGGTGAAAAGCCCTTTGATATTTTTCCTATTGAGGGGAATATAACTTCTTTTCTGCCTTCCCTGGGATAAATGTGGAAGGTAATGATCTATCTTGACCATGTGCAGAGGCCAAATAGGGCAACATATGCCCACAGCTACACCGTGATGAGCACTTGACTCTGCCGGGAGTGCTGGAGGCCAAGTCACAGAAGGAGATTATATGTGACACTAAATGTGAGCGATTCATTACCATTTCCATACTTAAGTCTGTCTCTCTGTGAGAAAAGAGGAAAAAAGGAAGGCAATTTGTGCTGCCTTCTTTGTAACTGCAGCTGATGGTGTTTATGGATTGGGTATTTCTCAAACACATGTTTATACACACAGAGGTGCTAGAGACAGGAATAAGACTAGAACAGAGGAAGAACAGGAGAAGATAAAAATAATTTTCGGTGGCTGGTCTACTAAATGAGAAAAGCTAGACACATGTATGGTGCAGTATTCTGTCCCTTGAAGAAAACTTGTATTTCACATATAAATTTTGCAAAGACTTTTAGTTTGTCAATGCCATGAAGGCAAAGTTAGAGAGAAGTAAATAGAATTTTGAGAGCCAGGAATAAATCATATTTAGGAATTAATCAAAAGACATCATTGGAAAGTTATATTTACTTCCCATGTGCAAATTCTACCAACTCAGAAAATAAAGTGATTTAAAAATTTAGACAAATAATGAACCTTTACAACTTTATTGATACACTTATAAGGGAAGTCTATGAAAGAAAATAACCTGATTTTGGATTACTATACTAATAAACACATGGATGACATATACATTGGTTGGGACTTTTAATAAAACAATAATTTTTTTGGATATAGTTTGGTGATGATTTCAAGTTATATACACAGTTACTTGAATTATTATAGTGATTTGATTTCACCTGAGTTGAAGGCATTAACAGTTCATCAGCTATTCTTTCTAATTCACAGCTTTCCTGTAGTACTTTGTCCCTCTCCACAAAAGGCACACTTTTTATCATTGTATCTTAAAGCCTCTGAGGCAATATATTGTACTTTTTTATTTGCTATTGTTTGACACCATGGGTTAAAAACAAGAACAAATAAATACAGAAAGCTAAAGCATTGCTGATTGAGGAACACTCTAAAAGCTTTGTTACTAAAAGGCTTTAGGTGCATGATTATGTAACTTCAAAGCTAAAATTTTGTATCGAACACAAATTCACAAAACTTTAATTTCACAGTTGTACAAAATTTAAAGCTACATTTTATATGTAGACATGTGAATTATAATTTGTTGGTTGGAAGATTGCAATTATGAGAACTATAATTTTGAAATAAATTCTCATTCTTTGGGTAATTACATTTTGCATGAAAAGAGCAACATCAGTACTGGGTGATCTGGAAATCTGCCTTGCTTAGTATGTTATTATTTCAGCCTCATGATGGCACTAAAGGGTAGGAAATCATTCTTTTTTGAATTCTCATTTACTTGCTGAATTGTCTTTTTAAAAAAGGCTCCCAGTAAAGGACAGTTGAATGTGTATGCCTTTTATATAACACAAGAAGGAGATGGAGTGTTGAGTAGGGTCCATTTGCTCTGATGGTGACCATTCTCTCTGCTTTCTCTACATGAGACATGTTCTGTCTCCTTTTTCTCAAATTATTGTGTCACCTTCCAATGTCCAATTTCTAATTCATCTCCCATTTTTTACAGCAAGAAAAGTAGCTAACAATAATTGTTTTTTTTTTTTTGATGTATCTGTAACAATTAATTTGGGTCTGAATGACTTTGAAAGACACAAGATTCGTAGATGGTTAATAAAATGATTATAAAAGGGAAATATCAGAGAAAATTTAAAATCCTTTGATATCATGTCTTACCTGTGTTCTAATTTCTCATAGAACATAATTTTTAGAATATAAATTGACAACATAATAAATCTGCTTAAGCCTAGTAGAAGCCTCCTCAGCTCTAGTCTTGTGTCCCCCATTGATGGATCAGATACAGCATCTGAAGTTGAAAGAATGTCCTGCTACATGGGAATCTCCAACTATGAATCCTCCATGTGTCTGTGGCAAATTTAGAGGGAATTAAATAAATGTAGAACATATTGTTTCAAAGTACATATGACTTAGATTGAGAAAATCTAGGTGTATCTAGAAATGGCTAATAATAGGCCAGCCTCAATTTGAAGGCCTTAAATATTAATAAATATAAATATCACAAGATGCTTTTTAAAAAAAAGTTTATTATTTATTTATTTATTTATTTATTTATTTATTTATTTATTGGTGTTTTTGAGACAGGGTTTCCCTGTAGCCCCAGCTGGCCTGGAACTAGGCCTGTAGACCTGGCTGGTCTTGAACTCACAGAGATCCACCTGCCTCTGCCTCCTGAGTGCTAATATTAAAGGCGTGCACCACCATGCTTGGCTTAAAGATGGTTCTTAGCTGCCATATGAGAGCTGGGAATCTAACCTGGGTCCTCTGCAAGAGCAGTCAGTGCTCTTAAACACTGAGCCATCTCTTTAGCCCCACAAGATGCTTTTTGACTAGAAAAATGTAAATGCCAGTGAAGTCTTTTAGCATCCACAAATATAAAATCATGAAAGAACTATGTTTGGCTAAACAGTCTTTATAACACCACTGAGTTCTTTCTGTGAAATTTGAGTATTTTTATGCCTTCAGTTTCTTAAGCTTTCCAATCACAGCATCGCAAAAATAGTTGAAGCACGCCATTTATTCTTTTCTTTCCAACTGCTTCAGATTCTGGACCACTTCCCAGTGTGGTGTATAGTCAGTGTTGTCTTCTACCTCCCCCCACCCCCAGTGTGTCTCTCTTTTCTGCCCACAACTATTCTTAGCAAGATGATATCTCTTCAAATACTCCCAGCAATATCAGTTCAATCCACATGTGAATTATGCACTTCATTGTGATGAGTATCACTCCTCCTTTCTGGGTTCCTATAGTCAATAGTAAAGAAAGCAGCCATCACTGAAATGCATGAAAAATGGAGTCAGTCTTTTCTCTTAACTCCTCATCAAATTTTGAGTGTTAACTATAGCATCCTCTCTCCTCTACTGTTCTTGAAACCCTTGACCTGCAGGTTTATCTAAGAAACAGAACTTTCCCCATTTTCAAATCTTCTCATTGTCCATGGGTCAAGTTCATTCATCAAGTAGCTTTTACTTTTAAGGAAAGTTTTCTACTGGTTACAGTGCTTAGATATATAAGAAAAGGGCTTTGTCCCTCAATGATTTGATACATAATTGCTGGATATTGTGTGGGTTAGCTCTTAGTTTCTAAAGCATATCTGCCTAGCTTATTTTAATTATCTTTAAAATCATACCTTAGTAGGTACAACATTCCCAGATGATAGATTAAATACACAGACAATCATACAGATACACAGATAGATAGGTTCTGGGATGCTCATCTTATTTAGACTACAACAATGAGTTTTCTGATTAAGTTAAAGTAATCTGAATTTGGAGCTGGAGAGATGGCCTAGCAGTTGAGCTCTGACTGCTCTTGCAGAGGACAGGGGTTCTATTCTCAGCACCCATATGGTGGCTGAGAACCATCTTTAACCTCAGTTCCAGGGGAATCCAACATCCTCTTCTGACTTCCATGGCATTGCATGACATGCATGCACAATCCTACATGCAGACTGTAGATTCATACACATAAAAATAAATAAAATAAAAATAAAAAAATAATCTGAATTTTCAGGTCACTGGCAATGTAAGAAAACAGAGAAAAACTTTACAAGTGAAAATAAAAATGATTTTACCTTTTCTTTTTTCACTTATTATTTTTACTTTATGTGTATTGTCTGCAGGTATTTAAGTCCAGCCATATTCTGCAATGTCCCTGGAGGTCAGAAGAGGGCATTGGAACTGGAGTTATGGATGGTTGTTAACTGCCATGTGGATGCTGGGAACTGAATCTGGATCCTCTGTAAGAGCAGCCTGTGCTCTTAACCATTGAACCATGTCCCTAGCTCTTACTTTTTCTTCATTCTTTTAACAAGAAAAAGAGAGGATTGATGTTATGAAGGGAGATTTCTTGTTTCAGGTGACTTAGGCATAGAGCCCTGTTCTTGCTTTTTAATATGTCTTTTACAAGATATATTTCAATCAAAACCTTCTTCTAGTAAATATTGTAGTCACAATATGGAATAACAATGAAATAAATATGGCTGCATCTGGGTAAGCTGCACAGTAAGCTATATACTTATTAGATCTTTGAAAGGCATATAGGGTGCAGATAGGCTACCTAGCAGTCCAGAATGCATGTGGATTTTTCCAAGAATATACATATGATAGGCAGGGATCCTGAATAAATTTATTCTGCTTATGTACTTAATCTTTGGAAGTGTACATTGATAAATTATAGTTGTATATGCTTATGGGGTACTAAGTGATGCTAAATATAATTTTAATATAATATAATATAATACTAATTTTAATATTATAAATTTAGTTTTAATATTGTATGAACTACCAAATCAAGCCAATGAACCTATTTATGACCTCAGGTGTTTGATATTTTCTGTGTTGAGAACATTGAAGATCCATCTGTTCAGAAACACTGAAGTGCACAGTACTCAGCTATAACTGCATTTGCCACACTGCACAACAGTTCTCAAAAAGTTAATTTTTTCTTTCCAAGTGAGACTTTATACTTTGAAAAAATTATTTATTTTTGTATGTGTATGAATGTACTGTCTGCATGTAGGTTTGTGCACCCCTGTCGTGCAATGCCACGGAGGTCAGAAGAGGGTGTCGGATTCCCCTAGAACTGGAGTTAAAGACGGTTCTCAGCCACCATGTGGGTGCTAGGGATCGAACCCAGGTTCTCTGCAAGAGCGGTTGGCGCTCTTAACCGCTAGGCTATCTCTCCAGCCCCATAGGCTTTATACTTTTGATTATCATCTTCTCATGTCCACCTCCTTTCCCAGAATCTGTTAACCACTATTTTATTTCTGCTTCTAAGAGTTAAGTTCTTAGATTTTACATATAAATAAGGGCATGCAATGTTTTCATGTATTCATCTTATCTCACTTGGAATAATGTTCTCCTAACAACATGGCCAGAATGAGGGATTTATTGACTTCATATTTTCATTTCAGTTGTTAGACTTTAGCATATATACAATGACAATTAAATATTAAAATATTAGTCCTACAATTTTATTTTCATAATTTTATCTTTATCAGTGTCTTAGAATGGAAAATTTTCATGGATTTAGTTAAAATCAAGTGATAGTTTATTTGTAAGTTGATCATTGATGCAGTTTTTCAACTTCACTTAGGTAGGCTGATATCTTCATAACCAAAATCAAAACAAAGACCTTGAAAATTGCAAATGGAATACTACCATGGAGGATCCCATCCCTCAATAAGAAAGCGAATCAGAGGGGAGTCACCATTAGAACCAGTTGATGTTTGTGTGGACTAGAATCTCAAGCTTCCATATATTGTCAAATACTGCTTTTGGTTTTGTTTTCTGGCCCACCCTGTTATTTTCTTCAAAAAAAACTTAAACCAGTATGTGTCTGCTGAATTAAAAAGAAGACCATGGGGCCTGGAGATATGGCTCAGCATTTAAGGGCAATGGATGCTCTTACAGAGGACCTGCATTGATTCCCAGCTTCCACATAGTTGTTGACAATCATCTATAACTCCAGTTCCAGGATAACCAACACCCTCTTCTGACCTTGCAGGTACTACATGACATGGGTGCACTATTTACATGCAGCCAATACATTCATACACATAAAATGAAAAGAAATAAAATATTTAAAAAGAAGGGTACCCTTAATTCAAAGGCATAAACCCAATTTTGTTTCTTCTTCTACATGTACAGATAATTTTTACTTTCCTGAATCTCTCTTTTTTGCTCAAAGTTGGAAAACAATAAATACTGAGTTCCAATTTACAAACTAGCTCATTTGTCTGTTACAAAATTGAGAATACAGAATAAATTCAATAGCATATGCCTAATTATAAACAATCCGTGGATATGTTTCCATTATATATTGGGGTGAATATTTTTTTGTTCAATTCATCAAAATATTTGTAAGAGCTAAGCAAGTTTTATTTATTCATATATATATATATATATATATAAATGTTTTTCTGTAGCTACATACACATTTCTACACACATAAGAATGTGGGTCCTTATAAAAATGTATACATGCATACATGAATCTATTATTAAGAACATAATATTTTAAAAATAGGTATTTATTTTACTTAATGCTCTCCAAACAATATCTGACCTACAGGAAGCATTACCTCAGAGCTTTCTTTAGCTGTGATGATGCAGTACATAATCTAACAAACTGGATTTGGAATCAATAAAAGACATGGAATGTCAGAGGCCTAGCTTACTTTAAAAGTAAAAATTCCTTTTTTATACTGTTGCAAAATGCCTCCACCTCACCTTCAACATTTCTTTACCTGCGAGAACATAAGGAAAAATAGTACTGACCAGAGAAGCTGATTTTGAAAAATATTACATCCTACCCTCTAGTAGATAATAAGTCCTAAATGAGTGGTTTGGAAAATAAGGCTGGTGGAAGTTTGAAAGAAAATTGCTTCCAGATGAAATGGTCAAAGAATGTTTTACAAGAAGGCAGGGTTTGAGCTGCACTTTGAGAAATGGGCAGGATTTGGTAATCAGAACAAGGAGGGCTGGCTTGAGAGGTGTTGTAATAGGAGGAAAGTGCAAAGCCACAGCTGAATATGCATTGGTATCTACCTTGGGTTTGATGAGAAGAGATTAATATATTTAAGCATGAACCGTTACAAGAAATCTTCTTTCCCATTTACATTGACTTTGGACCTCTCATTATCACAAAAGAGTTTTCAAAATCAGCTTCTCTGGACAGTACTAACGAAAGCAAGTATTTTCTATTCTGTGATGTATATGTAGTGTTGCTTAGTATAACCTGGTTTCTCTAGCTAATTGACCCAGGCAGCCGTGTTTCTTTTTCTGTCAGAGTAAGGAGGAGGAATTTTCTCTGTGCAAGAAAATAAATAGTAATCAAAACATAGCTGTGCATAAGCATACAAGGAGCCTGCTATATTTAAATAACTTCATGGAATTCTGGTCACAAGACATGGGTGTGGAGATATGTCTCTCCATAGAAAAAAAAGCTATCCCCTTCGACTTCATAGAACTCCTGGAAATGCATCATCTTAACCAGCAAAGGACACACTTATGTACATATTATCCTAGTTAATGAAAATCACTAATAAGGTATATAATTCAAAAAAGCTTAATGTAGAAAATTGGAATTAGGAATGTATATCTGTTGAAAAGTGGTCTTCTAAGTGTATGCCCAAGCTAAAGGTGAGCAATTAGAGGATTTTCTGATGTTTAGAATTATCTCCACCAGAGGATCCTTCTATTATTCCTTGTAATCAAATGTTCACTTAGTCTTTCTGCTAGAAGTGTAATACAACTGCAAGAATATGTTCTGGTTATTGTAGAACTCTCAATATAAATCCTCAAGTGAATTATACACACACACACACACACACACACACACACACAAATAATAGTATTTTATTTCCTATTTCATTTTGTTAAAGTCTTGAAAGAGTAAATTTTGGGTTAATTCATAAGAAAATGCTTTAGCAAATACCAGAAATGGTGAAAATCAGATGTAATTTATATTCTTTAAATAAAGTAGTCTCATCTGCTAATATACACCAGTTCAATCTACAACATTTATGACACCCTTTTTGTGAGAAAAACTCTGTGATCGTGGCACTAGGGTTTATTTAGATGTGATTAAAGCCTAGAATTTCAGCTGGACAGGTCTGCAATGTTTGTAGCTCCACTTTGCACCTTAAAACTTGCATTTGCACCTGCAAAGTCTGAAATGGATCGCAAGTCAGCACATGTGTGTTCCATTATTCATTTCTTATGAGCAGATGTGTATGGTGTGGGCAAAGAACTGGATGCATCTTTAATTGAGAAAACCTGTGGAAAAGTTATCCCTCAATCTCTCCCAGGGAATTGATTTAGAACACTACACGCCATGATCTGGAAACTACGAATCAGACACAAATGTTGACCAGACAATCCAAGTTTGAACACTGCCTGTCAGGAATGAACATTAAGAACATTAATCTTCAGATATTTCTTTCTTTCAAAATTTTCTATGAATAATAGTGTGTCCATTAGCGTTTTTATTTTGTTTGTTTGAATGTTCACTCTAAAATAATGTGAACCACCAGGATTAAAGATATAAAATGCAGAGGTATTTATTTGAAGAAGAGTAAATTGGTTCCCAAACTTATTTTTCCATGCTCTATTCAGAGAAAGCCTTAAAATTTTGCAATTGAGTTTGAATTTTCTTTTGCACTTATCTAACATTTAACTTTGAAAGTTATTCTATAGAAGACAATTTGCTGATTGTCACTAATGAAGTCTGAAGGTAAAAGTGAATTAAGCAAAACAACTGACATAAAGAAAAGCATATTTTATTTTATTTTTTTCATCAATATCAGATTCTTTATATTGTACACGCCACTACTGCTTTTTCTTTCTTTTTTTTTTTGGACAGTGGTCAAACATACATTTTATCTTTTCAGTATAAATTAAGTTTTTAAGAAGAAGGGGAAAAAGCCACCCAATTCACATTTTTAAGCCTATTCATGAGTTAGCACATACAGCATAATATATGACAGATAAAATCAGGAATATGGATCAACAGTAACACACAGGCTGATTCTGACTATGCAATCTTCAGAGAACCTCTTACCCTCACCTTTGTAAATGTGTAAATGAAAGGACAGACTAGATTATTCCTATGAACATTTTAGGTTTTGTAAACTTTAATCATTAAACATGTCTTAAGATTACTTATAGCCACATAAAATACTGAATTTCTCTCTCTCTCTCTGTGTCTGTCTTTTTTTAAAAAATTAAATCTTTTTTAATATATATTTTGTACAAGATTATCAAATCTAGACCCGTGTCCCCCACCCTATCCTCCCACCCCACCAGAGCTCAGGTATTCTGCCAAACATGCTTAAGAAAAGCATATTTTAAAATGTGCTGTTAGTACCTGATTATCTGAAGCTTATAGTAATAATATTGGTCTTAGATTAAAATTTCTTCTGTTTTGAATACACAATTAAAATAAGGCATTATTGTTCTAAAATTCAATGCTAAGACAATGATCATAAAAATAGCTATGGCTAAATAATATATCCTTGAAATAAATATAAAATGTGAAAATTGTGACATCAAAAACCAAATGTAATGGGAGGAAAATCTAAAAGTATAGTTTTATAAAGAGTTGAAGTTTAGTAATATTAGCTTCATACAGATATTCATAATTTTTAAATGCTTTATATAAGGTATATAGTTACCACAAAGAATAACTTTTAGTATTCATACACTAAATGTAAAAGAATAAAATAACATTATTATAAATTATCAAACTGCAAAGGAAGAAAGGAACAGAAAAATAAAGGAATTTCAAAACAGAGAATAATGAAGAAAACGGCAAAAATAGACCAATAATTACTTTTAACATAGATGAAATAAATACTTCAGACCAGGTATAGAGTGACCGCGTGATCAAAATAAGATCAAGCCAGAGGTGGTAGAAGACCACAAGGAAGCAGAGTTTTCCAGACAGCTGGGAAGTTGTTCAGATGACAACATGCAAAATACCCACACAAGCTCAAACAAGTCAAAAACCCAGTATAGGGGTGGGAAATGGGTAAGAAGCCCCAATTTTAAGTGAGGAACTATTGGTAACTAATAACTACTTGGAGAAGGGGAGTTACTTTTCTTTACTGGAGAGACACTAGATAAAGTGACCATACTCCAGAGGATGAACTCACATGGAGGGATATTTGGGTATACAAACGTGATTGGATAGGCCTTATTATATAAGAGAGAATGCATAAAATCTGGTGGAGGGTGCTAATGGGAATATAGATAGGGGACAGGTTCTAAATATGATCCAGATGTATTGTATGAAATTCTCCAAATTTAATATAAAAAAGACAAACAACAACAGCAAGATACAACTACATGCTACACAGAAGAGGCTCATTTAACTTTAAGGACATACAGAAGCAGAAGTGAAGGAATGTCAAAGCAATAGATGTTGAGATGTGGAGAAATGCTGGACAGTGTTGTAGCAGACAAAACAAAATGGTCAAAAATGTCAAAAATAGTGATAATAGATAAAGAAGGTTTTTTTTTTTTTTTACAGAGTCTCACTAACTACGTACTCCTGGCTGGCCTGGAACTGTCTAGACCAAACTCATAGATAATCTGCCTGCCTCTGCCTCCCAAGAGCTAGGATTAAAGGGATGTGCCACCAATCCAGTCCCAACTAAGACTCTTATGTACTGATAAAGGACACATGAAAAAAACATAATACATATGTATCCAAAATCTATATGTTCAAAGCATATAACAGATTTGAGGAGCTGGGTAGTGATAGAGTAGTACTAACATATTACTTTCTTTTCCACAAGGGTAGGGAGATCATCCAGGCAGAAAACCAACAGAAAGTGCCAGACTTGATTCACTGGAGAAGTGTACCAGTTACCATCATTTTCTTTCTAAAAAAAGTAAGAGAGAATGCTTTCAGTCTCATTAAAAAACATGTTCCCCCCTATATAATAGACAAGCAAGCATAGTAGGAAAAGTAGGGAACATGAATGAGGAGAAAAGGAAGGAAGATGGAGGGGAAAGGAGAAGAGGAAAGAAAGAAGAGAAAGATAAAGAACCAAAAGAGAGTAGTTATAAGATTGCATCCAATGAATATAAATGCAAAAATCCTTAATAAAATGTTAGTAGACTAAGTTCAAAAGCACATTAAAAGTGTTGTTCACCATAGTAAAATTGGACTGCTATTTTGTAGGCAAGTATAATTCAAATTATGCAAACCCATAAATATACTGAAATTCATTAACAAGAGGGAGGGCAGAATTATAAATGCCTATATAACAATCATATAACTAATATCATACACAATGATGAAAAGGTGAATTATTAAAATTGGAACAAGAGTAGCATGCTCTCTCATACCATTTCTCACCAATATCACAAATTAGGCAAAAGAAAGAGTATTGAAAAACATGTCTTAATATAAATATTCTTCTGAGAAACATAGGTTTTTTTATGAGCCATAATTCAAAACAATGCATATAAAATAATTTCCCAAGGATGAACTGAATCTTTATATTTATTAAGAGATTTCTCATGGTATGAAAACTTTATTGCTATAAAAACTCATTGACTCCTTTGGGAAAAGTAACTTGACTAAACCTTTAAAACATGTTTTTATGGTAGTCCCAGGGTATGACATGTGAGTATTATGGTACTGAAAGATTTTCCTTTGGCTGATGGGATTACTGGGATTCATGGAAACCATAGAAAGTGGGGCTCCTTACAGGAAACTAGATCCCAGGAGGCGCTGCCTTGAGCAAACCTAGCAATCCTGCTTCCTCTCCCCTCCTCCTACATTCTGAGCAGCATTGCTTTGACATAGACTCCTATCACAATGTCCTTCCTCTTCGCACTCACAGAGAGATGGGCCAAGAGACCATAGCCTGAAACCTCTGGATCTGCGAGCCAAAATAAATCCTTCTTTCTTAGAAGCTACTTTATATCAGGCATACTGCTCACCATGATGGAGAGTTATTCACAAAAAAGGGATAAAGTTGAAGGCAGTAGTTAGGAGCATAAAAATCAGGAACATAGTCAGAAATAAGGGTTCGGGCACAAAATGGGAATCTGAACCATGATAAGAAGCCAAGAGAAATACATTGGGCACCATTGTCGACCACCTCACTAGATGCAGTGTGAGCCCAAGGAAGCTTGGGGTTTGAGATTCTAAAAATTCTTCTAACCATGATAGAACAATATCAATACAAAAAATCAGTTATTAGCTCAGATTAACTGCTTCTTTCCTTCCTTCCTTCCTTCCTTCCTTCCTTCCTTCCTTCCTTCCTTCCTTCCTTCCTTCCTTCCTTCCTTCCTTCCTTCCTTCCTTTTGCTTTTATGAGACAGCCTCACTATGTTGTATCCCTGGCTGGCCTGGAACTCACTATGTAGACCAGGATGGCCTCAAACTCAAGCTGACAGTCATCTGCTTACTTCAGGCTCCAGAGTTCTGGGATTGAAAGTTTGTGCCACCATACCCAGCCTTACTCATTTTCTCCTTGTCCTCCTCGTCCTCCTCGTCCTCCTCGTCCTCCTCGTCCTCCTCGTCCTCCTCCTCGTCCTCCTCCTCCTCCTCCTCCTCCTCCTCCTCCTCCTCCTCCTTCTTCTTTTCTCTTCTTTTGGTCTTTTTTGAGACAGGGTCTCTCTCTAGCCCCAGCTGTTCGGAACTCATTCTATAGACCAGGTTGGCTTTGAACTCACAGAAATCCACCCGTCTCTCCATCCCAAATGCTGGGATTAAAGGTATGGACCACCAAGCCTGCTTTTTCTCATTTTCTTTTATCCCATATCTTTATCTCTTAATTTACTGAAAATATATGAAATAATGCATTTACTTTGCATTCACTTGACTATATATTTATCTGTGGATACACACACACAGACACACAGACACACATACACACACACACACACACACACACACACACCACACCACACAGTCTGTAGATCTGGGTATCCCAGTGCTCTGGAAGCAGAGGCAAGCAGATATTTCTGCGATTGAGTCCAGCCTGGTCTACAGAGGGAATTCCAGGCCAGCTGTGGTTACATGGAAGACTCTATCTCAATAATAATAACAACAGCAACAACCCCAAAACCAAAGGGGGAAAATCTGTGATGAGTAGGGGAAATTTCTTATTGATCATATATTACTTCTGTTGTAGCATAGCTATTTCCTCCAGTTTTAACATGCCCATCATAATACACAGCTGGTGTTTCATATACAGAAGACCTTAACTCAGTCTTGGGAAAGAAATAAGCAAAGCAATACAGTGACACCTAGGAGTGTGGAAACAGAACTGTGGCTGTTAATACCACCCCATGGAATATGAGGAGAGGGCCACCAGACCTCCACTGAGATTCTAGTCATGACTCCCTCCTGTCTTGCTTGCACAAGGTGGTAAAGCACATATTCGGTGGGTGATTGATTGGGGCTGGAACGCTTCAGTAGTAGAGCTGTCCCCAACTTGGAGTAGGGCTTCCAGTGTTCATCTGCGTGAGTCACCTATGCTCTTGTAAGCAACCCTTTTAAGCTCATTGGTGCACCAAACTGAAACTGGATTGACTTCTTTCTCCAGTCTGTCACCTGAGGTAAGTAGATAATTCTTTACAGTATACGAGGAAAGGCCACCTGAGTTCTTTCTCCCTTCTGGACACTTTACGCTGGATCTTAGCTGAAAGGCTGAGGAAGGATTCCTCCTTAACACTTCATATGGAATCTCAGGAATAAAAGTATTTGAAGTGTTAAATAATATATAGCAGAAAAATGTGTCATATAATAATTTTATTGTCATTTTCTGAGGACGCATCCAAATAACAAATGAGATGTTCTTTGATTTATTGGCCTCTTGTCAACTCAAGGATAGCATGAATGATTACCATGGGATATAATATATGAGGAGGTAAATTAATCTACCACTGAAGAAAAATGAAAGAAGAAAGGGCCAAGATGGAAGCAGAGGTTGTTTAGGAAAGAGGGATGCAGAGGCAGAGTCTAAAAGGAAGTGGAATTATATGCTTGGGAGGAATGTAGGAAAGTTTAAATGAAGTTTAACACACACACACACACACACACACACACAAAATCCCTGGGCAAGATCTAGTTAAGATCTTGAGGATGCATAGGGTATGTAAGAAAAATGTCTGAGTCCTGTTCACACATGCAAAAACATTAACTTCTTATGCTAGTTAGAAATGTTGACACAAAAATAAGCTCGAGAACTTTGATGTGTAGAAAAGCCAATGTGACTCAAATACTCAACAGATTCTCTGGGATCAGAAATTGAGCTTTTCTAACTATGATATACTGAGAAGATGTTGGTTCCAATTATGTGTAATATGTTTCAATAATACTATGTATTTGCTCTGCTTAAAAATACAGAAGTAGAATTCTGTTTCCTTCATCTTTGCAGCTGTTGGTGAAGGTCATCCTTGGTGAAACTCCTCAGCACAGTGCAATCACCAGGCCAGGGCACATCCCACTCTCTATACCACTCTAATGGTTCTTTTATCTCTTTTCCCAGGGACTAATAGGATTAGGAAGTTGATTGAGAGCCACAGAGCTTATCCTATCTACACAGTTCATTCCAGGAAATGGCTTCATTTCTTTTTCCAGCCAGCCAGAGTTGTATAAAATGATTTAACTGAAGTCATATCATCTCTAAAGCTTCCACCACAACAGATTTGATCCCAGCGCTTGACCCACTAAAAGGGAGGATGAGCTAAGAGGCTGAAAGTCTTCTGAAATGAGTCTCAGACTCTACAAACACAACCGATCCTAATGAGAAAGTGTAAGAGTAGTCCAGTAAAGCAGTAGGAATCCAGTAAGATACACTTTTAAAAGAATTGATACAAAAGATAGTCTGAATATTTAAACAAGTCTATAAATTATTGTAATGGAACAATGTAAGATGTGTCATGGGTTCTTAGATGTGCAATAAGAAAGATATATGGGAAACATAAAAGATTTTAAATTTAATTTTGTTTTGTTAGTTTTTCAAGGCATGGAAGAGATCAAAGCATAACTATGTACTCAAGCCAAAGGTTTTAAGGGGGAGAAAGTAGGACTGCTCAATATTCCAGAGTCTTTTATGGGAAAGGGCTAATGTTCAGCTAGGAAATTTAGAATAAGTACTGATATGAAACAATGTGATGGTTAGTATTGAGGTGGAACGATCCCTTTTAACTGAGCAGGGGATCCTGGACTGTGTACAATAGTGAGGGCGATCTGAGTGCTAGCATGCATGTGTTAATTCATTAGTCTCTGCTTTTGCCTGTGGATCCTGGACTGTGTAAAATGGTGAGAGTGAACTGAGCAACATAATACATTTATTAATTCACTAGTCTCTGCCTTTGCCTGTGGATGCATTATGACTAGCTGCTTCAACTTTCCATCACCTGGACCTCCTTGAAATGATGGACCTTAACCTTTTATCTATTTAGTTGCTTTTGCCTGGGTATTATAGCATAGCAACAGGACAACAAACTAAGACAGAAATTGATAGTAAGAAGTGTACTCGTTGCTGTTTTAAACCTGTTCAAATAGTTTTTAGGCCTTTGTAGTATTTGTGGGAGGAATCTGGAAGACTGGAACTGTAGGCAGAAAAGCCACTGAGTGCTATAAGCACAGACGATTGCCTTGTCCTAGCAGGAGCTCAGAAGACAAGATTGCTGAGAGAAACATGGGTAATGGAGGCCTGGCTCACAAGATTTCAGAAGGGACAAGGACTGCCAGGAACTGTTAGGGCCATTTCTGTGATGTTATGGCCGAGAATCTGGCTTCATTATGCCCACATCCTGAGACCCTGAATGAAGTTGAATGGACAGACGATGTGATTGTTTGGCAGAAGAGATTTCAGGACAAGCGAGCACTAAGGTTGGTCTTGAGAAATCACCTGAGATTGTTAGAGATCAGCACCCCTGAAGAAAAGCCTTATCCACTATATTGAGATAGTAGAGAAGGTGTTTTGAATGCAAAGCTGCTCCGTGTAGAATCTCCATCTTCTCAAGATTTAGGAGAATTTAAAGGAAAAAGGGGGTTCTTACTCCTCAAAAACAGCTGCCAAGGAAAGTATTCCCAAAATTAGTACACACAAGCTGTTACAGCTCTGGTCCAAGGGGACCTGGGTACTACTTGAGCTGACAACAGAACGTGCCAGTGTCCTCCACCTGGGCCTGCTTTTGAAGGCTCATAGGATGCAGTATCGGGTGGAGGATAGGGAACAGGTGAGGCCGAGACTCTGACTCTGCCAGGAGAATCTGAGACATCATGGTTTGAAGCTGTGAAAGGGAAGCTTCAGTTACAAAGGAGTCCCGAGGATATTGGAGATATCAGGATCAAGAGGCATCCACTGAGGAAAGCTGCAGTCTTGGGTTAGAAGTAGTTCAGAAGAGGCTGTGTGTTCTACAGGTGGCAGATCTGGGGGATCCGGCTGCCAGGCCCTTTGGGGCCAAATGATTCTGTTGTCAGCTCCAGCTGTCAGACATGCAACTGAAGGTTTTTGTATTTGTCCTGTTGGATTTCAGTTTTGTTTGGCATAACTATTTCTTGTTACCTAATTCTCCCCTTTTGGAATAAGAATGTTTACTCTGTGCCATTATTTTGTGTTCAGTTTATAGGATGTCCCAGTTAAGAGACTTTTGTACTTTGAAGGTGTTGTATTTGTTGATGACTATGTGGACTTTTAATGTAGAACTGAATACATTTTATAGTACAAAATGGTCAAGAGCCTATGAGTCAAGGGGTGGAAACGTAGGGCTAAAAATGATGTTAGGCTGTTAGGTTGATGAGGAGTGGAGTTGTGATGGTTGTGATAGTCTCAACGTGACATCTAAGAACAGACCTCTGGGCACACTTGTGAGGGAGTGTCTAGCTTAAGGTTTGTCTCTGAGAATGTCTGTGAAGAATCATCTTTATTAAGTTAAATGATGTGGGAAGAACTATCTTAGTTATGGGCAGGACCTTAAGTAGCACTGGTAAGCAGGGGATTCTGGTCTGAACAAATAGAGAATGCAAGCTGAGTACTAATATTTATGCATTAATTCATTGCTCTCTGCTGCTGACAGTGGACTGTCATGCTTCAGTTTCCTGTCATCTTCGTTTCCCCACATTGCAATTATAGAGATTAACCTGAAATTATGAGCCAAATAAACCCCTCATCTCTTAAGTTGCTTTTGCCAAGGTATCTTATTACAGCAACAGGAAAAAAAAAATAACTAACATACCAAGATTGAGTAAAAAAATGTTATTGAGAGAAACCTAGTAGTTCTTCAAACACAAAGAAAAGGAGCTTGCCTACCATACGGTGTTCAATTTTATTAGTGATTTGTAAGGATTTAGGGCCCCCCAAAAATAATCTCAGGAGGTAGACGACATGCATGTGTTGTTTCTATTTTCTGAGAGAGAGAGAGAGAGAGAGAGAGAGAGAGAGAGAGAGAGAGAGAAAGAGCAAGAAATCATGGAATGACTTAACATCTAGGTAATTTGTGAAAATATTTATGATTTTGAATAATGCCACCATGAGGTAATTATACACTGAATTCTATATTACCTTAATATTTAAAAAAAAATTAGAAAAAATTGAGACACAGTTGTACAAAGTCTGTAGATTTTAACAAAAATTATAAGTAGTTGTTTTGCTGTACTCTTCGAAGGTAATGGAAAAATAGTCTGTTGAACAATAACATTTAACAAATTTTCATAAAATACTGGAAAAATATTTGGAATGCATGAGGTCCCAAATGTTTTGAGGGCATAGACTGTCTTTTATTTATCTCAGTGAGGCTGCATGGGGGATGCGTAGTAGATGCTAAAAATTGTTAATATATGACTGAGTAAAGAAAAGAATGCAATATAGTATTATTTGATCATATAAGTATGTTTATGTAAGGACTGCAGTTAAGCAAATGTTGTAAAGTAGCTTCTCTTACTGTCCCATGGTACTTGTCTGAAAGCTTGCTGGCAATGAGGAAGTTGGCTCTGACCCTACTATTTATTTAGAAACACGCTAATGATTATAATCAGACTAAAACATTTGTGTCAACGTTGTAGGAAACTCACAGGAAGTAGACTCTTAGCGATTGACCTAGTTTTTTCAAACTTTCTGAAGATGTTCAGATCTTTAACAGAATTATTTTACATTATAGAAATTGTGAAATTGTTAGAGGCACTGTCTGTAGAGCTGCAGTTATTTTTCATACGTAATACAGTTACTAACTTAAGGTTCTATATTTAATGAACCTAAATACTTTAACTTAATATATCTAGTTTCATTTTGCAATGAGCAGGAAATATTTGACCTTACAATGAATGGATCGGTGTTGGCAAGAATCTTGCATGGTAGTTTTGTGATGCAGATTTCAGCTAATGGACCACATAATTAAGATGACCAATTGCTAATGCCTTTGGAGAAATTCCAAGAACTCAGAGATGAAGGCTACCAATTACAGTGCACTTTCCACTACTATCCAAGGGGATTAATAATTCTTTTCATTGGCTTTATTGAAATTCTTCAACAAATTTAAAAATACTTCCATTCACAAGGAAAGAAATAGTATTACATTTACATGCACAGTAAAGTACAGGAAATGAGAGAGACATAGCTCATCTCTAAGTGTAATGGTTCTATCTGATATTTCTTTATGTAATAGTGCTTTCATAATTATATTTTATCTTGCAATATTGAGTATATATAAATGAATTCACAATATATTGATCTTTTTCTCAAGGATTAATAAATATTTCAAATGTATGTGAAAGGTAAGGGATAACATACACAGATGAGTCAATTTTTTTAGATATACAGTGTCAGTAGGTAATAAAGCAGGCTTCTTATAATTATACCATTCTTTCTTCTTTATTTTCACTGCAATGTTTTCCCTTGGTACTCAATAAATGTTTATGGAACTAGATTGAATCATCAATAACCCAGTCATGGTAAAATATTATTTTAAAAGGCATAGTTCCAGTATTGACCTTAACCATAAGTGTTTTGAATAATATATAATTTATCTTTGAATCTCTATTGCTAAGCATGGAATATGGTGTTTAATTTTGAATCAACATATGTTAATTGAAAGAATGCATGAATAATTTTCTACTCTTTTATTAGCTGTAATTAAAAAATATTAATTTTACTAACATTGTACTGTTCCAGAATAAAACTGAGGCACATGTAGAAAAATTTATTACATCTCTATGAAAATTTGGCTTGGTCTTATATTATTCCTTATACTTGAAGCAGTGAGATATTTTGAAAAGTCATTTATTTTAGTGTTGTTGCTTTTTCTTTTTATCTGAATATTCAATACTATAAAGTTGTATAACATTCACTAAATAATTGTGTTCTGTTCAAACAAAATTAGTAGAGGGAGTGTGCATTAAAAGAACAGTTTTATTTTTTAATTTCACATATATATATATATATATATATATGCATGGAATATATTGGTAAATGTTTTGCTGAGTTCTCAGGTCAATAAAGAAAATTCCTGAGTGTCTCAGGAGAACTCAGAAAAACTTAGAAGCAGAAATCAAAACTGTAAGACATGGTGACCTTGGTGGTGCACACCTTCCATCCCAGCATTGAGGAGGCAGATCCATGCAGATCTCTGTGAGATCAAGGCTAGCCTGGTCTATACAGTGAGCGACATCCCAGGTAGGGCTATAGGGAGACCCCGTCTCAAAACATTATCATCATCATCATCATCATCATCATCATCATCATCNTAACAGGTTCTAGAACTACGCACGTCATTTTACTTTATTCAGACTTTTGTATTTTTTGGTGTATAGATGGTGGGTATCTACTGCTCTTTGGCAGTTAATATAATAATTAAAATGGGAGAAATGCAAAATCAAGAAAATATGTGATATGGTAATCAACTATACAGTTTGTTTTCAGAAGATCAATTTATATAGGTGTGATGATATCAAGCGCTGGTGTAATTAGCCTTTCTCTGGTGCTGAACAGACCATACTTAACACCCATACCAATTTAGCCAAGAGGACCTAAGGAGATTACTTTGTTCCTTGCCCTCAGAGGTCAACCCAGTCTTAGATTATACATGAGGAGCATCTCTTAAAGATTTCCTGCAAAAAGTGTGTTTGCACCAGTATTCTCTGTTCTAGGGAGGGTCTTGGAGATCCAATAAGCTGGGACTTCAGCCTCCAGCTCGTCCAGTCTAAATAAAGAGGAGTCTGTCTCATGTTCAAAAAGGGAACCTGGTCTAGCAAAGACCTGATTTTGTCCTCAAGTGGATGGAACTGGTAAATGAAAAGCCAAAGGAGACAGGGGTTATCCCCACCCTCCCCCCCAAAAAAATAACCTAATGACCCCTGAGGACCAATCCTAACTGACCTTAAGAAAACAAAACTTTGGTTAATCGGGGCTAACTGTGTGGCTTAAGCATCCAAAAGGAAAGTAAAACCAGGAATAATCAGTAAGGCCTAGAAAATATACTCAGGTAATAACTGGTTTAATAAAAAGACAAAAAGAAAAAAGAGAGAGCACTGTCATTTGGCCTGTCTTCAATTTTTACTGGCAAGTGCACTACTCTGTGGCTCCCACTGCTTTTGCCTCTTCAAAGACACGAAGACACAAGCTTTTTTTAATTTTTTTATTAATCTTTAATTTATTTCTGTATGTGTATGAATGTAACTGTCTGCATGGCAAGTCTGTGCACCCAGCGAGATGGGGGTCGAATTCTGAACTGGAAGTTCTCCTGGGAATTGGAGTTTTCAGATGGCTCTCGGCTGCCATGTGGGTGCTGGGGATCGAACCTGGGTCCTCTGCAAGAGCGTCGGCGCTCCTAACGCTAGGCCATCTCTCCAGCCCGAGACACAGCTTTTTAACACCTCCAATATTGGACATGAAACTCATGTCTCTCCAAGAATCCTCCAAGCCTTCAATGCCAGATGGGGACTATACTGACTATACAGCTTGTGGATTGGCAGCTACAGGGACTTTCAGCCTCATCATCGTATAGACTGCCATTGTTTGGACTACCCAGGCTGTATCAGGGAGCCCAGTACAGGAAGATAAAGACAGGACTTGTGCTTACTGGACCCCATTTGGGTGCCATGGGAGGAAAAGACCCCATTGTGGGAGCACAAGGGCAAGATTGATGGTTGTTTGGGCTTGCCAAGGAGGACTTCAAATGCTTCCCTTAAAAAAGAAAAAAAATTTTAGAAAAAAAAAAAAAAAAAAAAAAAAAAAAAAAGAAAGAAAGAAAGAAAGAAGAGAAGAAAGAAAGAAAAGAAAGAAAGAAAAAAGAAAACATCCTCTGATTCAGGTGATAAGTATATGTATGTGTGTATATATTTAGATATATAATTATGTATATATGTATATATTGAAGCAATACAAGTTAGAGAGAACAACAAAAGAAATGGAAAAAAACTCTGGAAAGACTCAGAAACAGATGCAAGACATGTATGGCAGAATGCAGGAACTCACATGGGGTGAGGGGCATGGAAAGGGAAATGACTGTAAATTCGATTGAGAAAAGATGTATGATATACAGAAAAAGTTTAATAACAATAAAAATTAAAAAAAAAAACAAAGAAAAAATATCAGATTATCCTGGTTAGTTAGATTCATGATAAAATAACTGACAAAGTATTTCCATTTAAATTATTTCAAATAAATTATCAATTCTACTTCTTTTAAAAAAGAGAGAGAATAAGCAATCTTTCTTTTTGGATAGCTTTTTGCCATGGCCCAATATAGATTATTTTGACTTATACAATTACAACTCTAATTGGTTCTATTTCAAATTTTCATATATTTTTACCACTTTAGGGGAAAATGTATATATGCATGAACATACATTTTCCATTCATTGGATTCTTTTTTTTTTTTTTTTGTCTTTTCCAGACAGGGTCTCCCTGTCGCTCTGGCTGGCCTGGAACTCACTTTGTAGACCAGGCTGGCCTTGAACTCACAAAGATCCACCTGCCTCTGCCTCCTGAGTGCTAGGATTAAAGACGTGCGCCACCACGCCTGACTTCATTGGATTCTTTTAATGTTGTATTTTATATGCAGTTATTTCAATACCCAAAGCTTAAAATATGTGCTTGTTATGTCTATATTTGTAATTCACTTTAGTTATGCATACATAGCTGATTAGCTTAGGCTCAGAGGACTAGGAAGAAACTTTGTTAAAATGATGCCTTTCACAGACGATTTGTATTGGGTTCTGCTGCAATTAGGATATTCCAGTAGACTATAACCACTGTGATTTAAGTTTTCAGTTTTCCCAGGCCCCAGGTTGTTCATACAAGAACTTTAGTCTTGTGTGAGACAAGCCATCCTAAGGTGGAGGTTTTTCTTGGTTGGTTGACTGGTTGGTTGGTCAATTGGCTGCTGCTCTTTTTGCTGATGTTGGTACTCTAACCTAGGGCCTTATGGAAGCTAGTAGATTAATGCTCTATCACTTTCCTATATTCCTAGCCCTGGTTTAATGGAGCTAAGTTTTGCTACCTAGCCCAGGCTGGCTTTAAATTTAAAATTCTTCTGCTTCCTTCTACCAAGTTCAAGGATCTACAGGCATTTTTCACAATACTAGAATATTACTCTTTTCTATTTGTAGTTCAGCTTGACCTCAATAGAAAAGCAAGAATATGGGGAAATTCCTCAGATTTAATTTCTTCTTTCCCCAGAACCAAGCCCTGGTACATTGAATCCCATTTTGCTCCATGCTGTTTCCTCTCACCAGATATCATGCGATCTTTCATCAGGTTTTTCTTGAAGGGATTTTTTTTTTTTTTTGATTCTTATTTTTGTTGATGATTGTTGACAATCCCCCAGGCCTGCTCAGGAATTTTGGGGTCCGACCGGAGGAATGGGGGTGAGAGGCACAGAGTCACAACACAGACCCTGGGAGTTAGGTGCACGCAGACAGAGGGCGAGCTGTCTCGGACTCATTTATTGGGGGCAGGGTTAAGGGTTATGTACTGTTCGAATTCCTGCTCTCCTCTTGTCGTCTTCTGATTGGCCCAGGTATGCAACGCTGCTTGTATGGTCTCAGCTGCCTAGGGCAGGTTAGGTTGATGAGGGACAAGCTCTGCACATGCATAATTCTCAGCATACTGGCTATACTACAGATGATGAATGGATGATGATGATGATGTGTGACACACACACACACACACACACATTTAGTTTTATAGTTATATTTATATATACATAAATATAAACATACATATATAAATACATACGTAACCATATCACTTGAATTAAAGGATATTTTTTTGCTAAAATATGTCATGTTTTCCTTAAGGAAGCATTTGAAGGTTCCTCCTTGGCAAGCCCAAACAACCATCAATCTTGCCCTTGTGCTCCACAATGGGGTCTTTTCCTCCCATGGTCACCCAAATGAGGTCCAGTAAGCACAAGTCCTGTCTTTATCTTCCTGTACCAGCCTCCTTGATACAGCCTGGGTAGTCCAACAATGGCAGTCTATACGATGATGAGGCTGAAATCCCTGTAGCTGCTCAATCCACAAGCTGGATATGTCAGTAGTCCCCATCTGGCATTGAAGGCTTGGAGGATTCTTGGAGAGACATGAGTATTCAGTCCATATTGGAGGGTTAAAAAGCTGTGTCTCGGGCTGGAGAGATGGCCTAGCGGTTAGGAGCGCCGACGCTCTTGCAGAGGACCCAGGTTCGATCCCCAGCACCCACATGGCAGCCGAGAGCCATCTGAAACTCCAATTCCAGGAGAACTCCAGTTCCAGGGCAATCCGACACCCTCTTCCGCGGGTGCACAGACTTGCATGCAGACAGTACATTCATACACATACAGAAATAAATAAAATTAATTAAAAAAATTAAAAAAAAGCTGTGTCTCGTGTCTTTGAAGAATGGCAAAAGCAGTGGGAGCCACAGAGTAGATGCACTTGCCAGTAAAAATTGAAGACAGGCCAAATGACAGTGCTCTCTCTTTTTTCTTTTTGTCTTTTTATTAAGATCTCAAGTTTTATACCTGAAGTATAATTTCTCAGGCCTTACTGATTATTCCTGGTTTTACTTTCCTTTTGGATGCTTAAGCCCACACAGTTAGCCCCGATTAACCAAAGTTTTTGTTTTCTTAAGGTCAGTTCAGGATCTGGTCCTCAGGGGTCACTTAGGTTATTTTTTTGGGGGGGGAGGGTGGGAACCCCTGTCTCCTTTTGGCTTTTCATTTACCAGTTCCATCCACTTGAGGACAAAATCAGGTCTTGCTAGACCAGGCTTCCCTTTTTGAAGCATGAGCAGACTTTCCTCTTTATAGACTGGACACTGGCTGAAGTCCCATTAGTGGATCTCCAAGACCTCCCTGAACAGGAATACTGGTGACCCACATTTGCAGGAAATTTTAAGAGATGCCCCCATTTATAATCCCCTAAGACTTGGTTGACCTCTGAGGGCAAGGAACAAAGTAATCCCTTAGGTCCCTTGGCCAAATTGGTATGGGTGTTAAGTATGGTCGTTAAGCACCTAGAAAGGCTAAGTTACACCAGCCTGATATATCACACCTATATTAAAATTGTATCTTCTGAAAATAAACTGTATGTTATTTCCATATCATATTTCTTGATTTGCATTTTCCCATTTTAATTTTATATTACTCTAAAAGATGCATACATACCCACCATTATACACCAAAAATACAAAGTCTGAAAATAAATGGTAGGTTAGTTCTAGAACCTGTCTAGGGATAAGAGCACAGCTGTTCTCAGATCATAAGGAATATAACATTAATGTCCATGTGACTCTGTGTAAAGTTTTCACATGTAGTGGTTTAGAAATGCAAGGTGCAGGTCAGTGAGGTACATATACAAAAAGGCGGACCTGCCTTGAACCTTGGGGGGCTCACCACCTGCCCCCAGAAATCTCAGCTCAGGCTCCAGACAGGCACATGGGGTCAGTGAGGTTGTGGTGAGGCAAGGTAGACCTACCTTGACCCTTGGGTACCTACTGGCACTAGCAACACAACCTCCCCAACCCCCCCATCAACCTGGTGGAGCTGTGGTGCAGAGGACCTAATAGGCAGAGGAGCATTGGTGATTATAGTCTGTGCAGCCAACACTGAGGTGCCAGAATTCAAAGAAACAAGTAAACAGACAAATCCATATGCCAAAGACACAAAGAAAAAACAACATTGGAAAAGCTCAAAAAAAGAAAAGAAAAGCTCATAATAAACCCACACTGAACTCTACCAACCCTACAGAAGAACCCTACAATGAAATCTCTGAGGAAAGAAGCCAATACTCAGACATTAGAACAAGTGTAGACATAGTCAAAGAAATTAGGGAACTAAGGGAAGAGAATGAAAAACTCAAGAAAGACCTAGAGGGAGATAATGACAAATGGTGGAAAGAACTAAGGGGAGGGATTGAAAAACTCGAAGGACTTAGAGGGAGAAAATGACAAACTCTGGAAGGAAGTGGAAACACTGAAAAGATCCCGGGCTGAAATGAAAAAAGAAAATGACCAATGAACCAAGGAGCTACAAAACGAGAACAACAGGCTCCACAGGGAAGTGGAAATCGAAAGAAATCAGAGGATGAAATGAAAAAGGATATTGAACATTTATCCATCCAGCAGGAAAAGATGGGAAAAAGCCTCAGAAGCAGAATGGAAGAAGGAGAAAAAAGAATATCAGACCTGCAGGATAATACGGAGCAACTAGAAAGCTCAATTAAAGATTATGAAAAATTAAAAAAAAAACACACACACAAGAGTGGAACAACCAGGAAATGTGGGACACTATGAAAAGACCAAACTTCTGCATTGTAGAGATAGAGGAAGGAGAACAATATCAAGATAACACTATTGACCAGATCTTCAACAGGATAATAGAAGAAATTTTCCCCAAACTGAAAAAAGACAATCCCATACAAATACAAGAAGCACATAGAATACCAAATAGACTGGACACCCATATAATTGTTAAAACAATAGATGCTCAAAACAAAGACAAAATACTGAAAGCCACAAGAGAAAAACAAGTTACATATAAGGGGGTACCCATCAGAATCACAGCTGACTTCTCAGTCCAAACTATGAAAGATAGAAGAATGTGGACCCTGTGCTTAATGAATTTAGATGCCAACCCAGACTTCTATATCCAGCAAAAATGCCAGTTACAGTTGAAGGAGAAGAAAAAATCTTTCACGACATGTACAAGATGAAAGAATACATGTCTAAGAAACCAACACTTCAGAAAATCCTCAAAGCAATCCAAAGAACAGAGGAAAGGAGAAACTATCTCTAAGCAATTAAAGATAGAAATCAACAGAAGCATAACAGAGTAAATACAAACCTAGACCAAGAATGCAAACAAAAAATAAGGTGAAAGGAAGCAACACACATCTCTCAATAATAACCTTAAATACTAATGGTCTAAGCTCTCCAATCAAAAGACATAGACTGGGAGAATGGATTAGGAAACAGAATACTTCCTTTTTTGCAGTTCTTAGCCTCAGCCTTTAATGGCTGCACTATCCCTCTGGCCCAAGAAACAGAATACCTGTATATGCTGTCTACAAGAAACCCATCTCACCCTCAAAGACAGACACCACCTTAGAGTGAAAGGATGGAAAAAAATATTCCAAGCGAATGGTACCAAGAAACAAGCCAGAGTGGCTATTCTAATATCAGACAAAATATATCTCAAAGTAAAACTAATCAGAAGAGACAAAGTGGGCCATTACATCCTTGTCAAAGAAACAATTACCTATGAAGACTTTACAATCCTAAATGTCTATGCACCAAACCCTGGTGCACCTAACTTTATAAACACTACTCTGTAGGACCTCAAGACACAGATTAATCTTAACACAAAAATAGTGGGAGATTTCAGCACCCCATTGAGCCCCTTGGATAGATCAACTGGACAAAATATAAACAGAGAGACATCAGAACTGAATAATACAATACACCAAATGGACTTCACAGACATCTACAGAATATTCCACCCAAACACCAGAGAATATACTTTCTACTCAGCACTTCATGGAACATTCTCCAAAATCAACCACATACTGGGGCACAAAAATCTCAACAAATACAAAAGGATTGAAATTATTCCATGCATTCTATCAGACCATAGTGGAATAAAGCTCAAAGTGAACACCAGAGTAAGCCCACCTAGCTACAAGAACACATGGAGACTAAACAACACAATCCTGAATAATAAATGGGTAAGAGAAGAAATAAAAAGTGAAATAAAAGTACTCATGGAACTGAACGAAAAAGACAATACAACAAAACAAAACTTGTGGGATACTTTAAAAGCAGTCTTGTAAGGGGAATTTATGGCCCTAATTGCCCACATTTAAAAAAAACCAGAAAGGGAAAAAATAAATGATCTAACAGTGCAGCTAAAAACACTTGCGAGACAATAATAAATGAACCTTAAACCCAAAATATGGGAAGAAATCCCCAAAATCAGAGCAGAAATCAATGAAATAGAAACAAAGAAAACAATAAATAGAATCAACAAATCCAAAATCTGGTTCTTTGAAAAGATAAGCAAAATAGACAGACCTCTATCCAAGTTAGCCAAAAAGAAAGAAGAGCAACTCCAAATCAATAGTATTTGTGATGACAGGGGAAACATCACAACAGACAAAGAAAACATCCAGACAATCATACGGGAATACTTCAAAAGCCTATACTCCACTAAATTTGAAAATCTAAGAGAAATAGATGAATATTTGAAATGCTGGGAAACAACAAAGCTTAACCAAGAAGAGATTTACAGTTTAAACAGACCCATAATATTTGAGGAAATTGAGGATGTAATAAAACCCCTCCCAACTAAAAAAAGCCTGGGCCCAGATGGATTCACAGCAGAATTCTATAAAACATTTAAAGAGGTCCTACAATCATTACTACTCAATCTGTTCAGAAGGATACAAACAACAGGAGTTCTCCCAAATTCCTTCTATGAAGCCAGCATCTCCCTAATAGCAAAATCGGGCAAAGATATAAGCAAAAAAGAAAGCTATAGACCCATCTCATTAATTAACATAGATGTAAAAATTCTCAACCAAATACTTGCAAATCTCATACAGACCCACATCATAAAGATCATCCATCATGACCAAGTTGGATTCATACCAGAGATGCAGGGATGTTTCAACATATGTAAATCAATAAATATCATAAAACACAAATGGACTTAAAGACAAAAACAACATGATCAGCTCAATTGATGGAAAGATCTCCCATGCTCATGGATTGGAAAGATTAATATAGTAAAAATATCCACTTTACCCAAATTGATATACAGATTCAATGAAATCCCAATCAAAATCCCCATGAGCTTCTTCACAGACTTGGGAAAAAAATCCTTAAATTCATATGGAAAAACAAAAGACCCTGAACAGCTAAAGCAACCCTGAGTGAAAAATCCAATACAGGGGGAATTGCTCTACCAGACTTCAAGCTATATTACAGGGCCATAGTCATAAAGACAGCCTGGTACTGGCACAAAAACAGACCCCCTGACCAATGGAACAAAAGATCCAAACTCGAGTTCATACAATTTCAGTCACCTCATATTTGACAAAGCGGCAAAAAACCCTCAATGTAGGAAGGACAGCATCTTCAGAAAATGGTGCTGCCAAAACTGGATCACCATTTGTAGAAGAACAAAATGAAACCCCTACCTCTCACCCTGTACAAAAATAAACTCCGTGTGGATCAAAGAACTCAACATAAAACGTGAAACCCTGAAGGTGATACAAGAAAAAGTTGGTAACAACCTACAAGACATAGGTGTAGTAAAAGACTTTCTGAATCAGACAGCAGCTGCACAGGAAATAAGGGCAACAGTTGACAAATGGGACCTCATAAAACTCAATAACTTCTGTACAGCAAAAGAAACAATCAAGGAAATGAAGAGAAAACCCACAGAGTGGGAGGAAATCTTCACCAGTGATTCATCTGACAGAGCATTAACATCAAGAATATATAGACTACTCAAAAAACAAAGAAGGAAACAAATGACCTACTCAAAGATGGAGTAAATAGCTGAACAGAGACTTCACCAGTGACGAAGTAAAGATGGCTGAGAAACATCTTAAAAAAAATGTTCAACATCATTGATAATTAAGGAAATGCAAATTGAAATCACTCTCAGATACCATTTCACTCTGATACGACTGGCTAAGATCAAGAACACAAAACACACCAAATTCTGGAGAGGTTGTGGGGAAAGGGGAACACTCATCCACTGCTGTTGGGAATGTAAACTCTTAAAACCATTATGGAAAGCAGTGTGGAGAACCCTTAAACGATTCAAAATGAGCCTACCACCTGACCCAGCCATACCACTCCTGGGTATATACCCACAAGACTCATCCCACTGCAAAGATACATGCACATCCATGTTTATTACAGCTCTCTACCAATAGCAAAGAGCTGGAACCAACCCAAATGCTCCTCAGTTGATGAATGGATGACAAAAATGTGGGACATCTACACAACGGAGTGCTACTCAATGGTAAAGAAAGACATCATGAACTTTGCAGGTAAATGGATGGAACTCGAAACCATTATGCTAAGTGAAGTAACACAGTCCCAGAAAAACAAGTGGTGAATGGTCTCCCTCATTTGTGGATGCTTAACACCAAATCCCCAGATGAAAGCCAAGCTGAACAACATTATTGTTATATTTCTGTTTATCTGAAAACCTCTTTACAGGCTCTAGAATTGATCCACCACTTACTCTCAGACTCTGTAATTACTGTATATGAGTGGAAAGTTTGTATTCATATTTTAGAGTAATATAAAATTAAAGGAGGAAAATGTGAATTCCTAATCGTAAAAAAAGACTGAGAGAAAGATGCAGGATAGTTATTGCAGAGTGCATGATCTGGGTTGGGGTTGGGGGAAGGGAAAGGGGAATATGTCTAACCTGAACTGAGAAATGATGTCTGAAATACACAAAACATTAATAAAAGCATTAAAAAAGACATGCAAGCTACTTGTATCTCATGACTCAGCCAACTCAACAGTAAGTATTCTTCTTGGGCATGGTGAAAGGGTAATTTAAGTGTGATAAGTAGGCTCATTAGATATTTTCTTTAGATGTGACATCTGTCAGCCATGTTTACCCACAACTCAGCAGATAGCCTCAGTACCAAAGTGTATTAAGACTATGTCAAGCACAGAGAATAATTTTTCTATATACTACTAGAGAAAAAACATAAACAATTGTCTTTTCTTTTTTTTCTTTTTTATTGATTTTTTTTTTTTTTTTTTTTTTTTCAGTTCAGTTGCATATTTTCCCTTTCCCTTTCCCACCCCACCCCATCCCAGATCATGCATTCTGCATAACTGTCCTGCATCTTTCTCTCAGTTTTTTTCTCATTTTTTAGCAATAAGTGATAATTATGAGTACAAGCATCCTTCATGTAAACCAATTGCAGGCAGTTGTGCCCAACCCACACAAGCCCATGGGTTCCACCATCCAGCGGGGGTGGGGGGCTTGTATGTTCAATCAAGTTGATCAAATGAGTGTCCAAAATACATTGCTGTAGTTTCACTTCGCAATCGCAGCCCTTACATTACCTATCGCACCCCTCTTCCACAGATTGTCTCTAGGCTTAGAAAGGGGCACAGGAGGATGAGAAGCAAAACAGTCTACTTTCTCTGGAGCTGTGTCTTGGACTCTGGTCAATTCTGGCTGTTTCCTTTCATGGGCTGCAGTTTGTCCAGGAATAACCTTTCAATCCTACAATGAAGCACAACAGCAATTAGATATATATTATTTAAACAGTACTAATAGTTATGGTAGGTACTTTGATAGACACAGATGCTTGGATGGTTGTTAATCCAGAATTACATTTTTTTCTGTTAAATTGACAGGGTCACTGTGGCTATAACATCTCCAACCTGTAGAGGATGTAAGCTTGTGCATCAGCCTGGGTTTATTCTCCAAGGAGAGAGCCAATAGCCAATTAGATTTGGGATATAAGGCATATGGCTGCCTCTGCTGCATAGTATTCCAGGCAGGTGAGGTGTAGCTGGTGCTGACGGAGAGTCTTGCTTGACTCAAGGGAGACCTATATTGCTTATTGGTTTAGTGGCCTTGGAAACACTCTCTGGTATTCCAGAGGCAAACTGAACACTTGCATGTTGGCAGCCTCCCACACAGACAATGTGTGCTGTGCCACGCCTAAGATGGCGCCGACTTCCTGAGTCACTACACGACCTCTTTCCGCCGTTGCCTTGCATTGGAAAACTGCCTGACTACTACTCTCTGGGCCGCGCCTTGGGCATGCTAGGAGGCATCGGACTTGCACCAATCCAGAGCATACCCGAACCTCTGGACTGCTATATAAGCGGTGCTTCTGCCCCATTTCGGGGTCCTCTCACAAAAGAGCGTGTGCACAATAAATATTACCAACAGAAGAATCCTGTTGTCCGCATGAAGTTCTTGCCGGTGAGACTACAGCACGGGACAAGTGGTGCTGAAGACCTGGGAGCTGGCGCCGAGAGGACCCTTCGACTTCCGAAGTGGATTCAGAACTGTGGCCAGGTAAGTTTTCTTTAAGTTAAGTTCTGAGAGATATGCTTTTCTCTGATGATCTAGAGGGATTGGAAGCTTGCCTATTATTTTAGTTGCTGTTGTAATTTGTCAAAACTGTAAAAAAGAAATTAGGGAAGGAAAACAAGCCCTTGCGGACCTTCAGGAAAGCATGTAAGAAACAGAACGGAGTGAAAGGTTAGATGCGCATTCAAAGAAAAAGAGGATGCTGCGAGATTATTAATAAGAGGTACCTTATACCACATTTAGAGACCTACAAGCCCTGACATAAATGATTCAGATTCTAATAAAAATTACCGCTATCTGAGGAGAGGAATTAGAGGAGGAAGCAGCCCGGTACAAAAATGAACACTTTCGCCCCGCCCGGCGAAAAGAAAAGTTTAAAACTGAAAGTAAACAGGTCCCATAGCTTCCTGCTCTCCTGCCTTCAGCTCACAGCCTTATGCGCCTGGGAAATGCTTCCACCTCCTTTTGTTCCCGGAGGCGCGACATGCCATAAGGCAAATGTTCCCAATCTGCATTTGTGTAGTTTGTGTGCTTTGTTCAAAGTTAAGTGTTTTCAAAAGAGTATGTTTGCATGTATTTTTTTACAGTCTTAAATTTTGACTGCTGAAAGAGTTCTATTGTCAAACTTTATTTAAAAGGTTTTTCTACTAATCCAGGGTATTCTGAAGATGAAGCCTGTGTGTAAATGCTACCAAATGGCAAAAAGCAACTATAAACCATTTGATTTTTACTTTTTTTCTAAATATCAATGCTTAACCAGAGCTATTTCATTTAATTTGTCAGTAGAGATTTAAAAACACTACCCATTTATTCCAGGAGTTAAAAACATAACCATATTCAATGAACCTACAAGTTAAGTGTTAAAAATATGCTCTGTGACTCTGTACTACTAGTTTAGAACTAAAAAAATCTTCCATGCAGCAAATGCTTAATGCTTTCCATAAATGTAGATTTGTCTGCCTTTATGTAATCTGTATTATAAGAGAAGGGAAAAAGTGTTGTGCAACCTAATTGGTCACCCTTCTGTACTGGCCGAGGGAAACAGCTTTGCCCCCTTGGACAGGATGCCAGTCAGGGGATTACGTGGACAATTAATGGCCTTTTACCTTTTGGAATACTTCTACTACATTTGAAACTATGGCAGCTAGCCCAGCTTGGCTGTGAGTGGAAATATTCTGGCCTATGTGTGACCAACATCCAATATCAAAACTTCACAAGGGCAGCAAATTTGTCTAACCAATTGTCGAGATATCTTTTAGGTAATTGGACATGGGAATGTCAGCTTGATGAACACTTCGATGGCTATTGTCACCATGAACTCACTAGAGTGGACCCTCCCTTGCTAAAAGGACTGGCTTCCTGGATTACTGCTGTCTCTCACTCCAAAGAATGGGCAGGGGGGCAGGTTTGGCCTATTTCTATGTGGAGGGATTATATTATGCTCTGATTATGTGTAGGCTCCGTGCCCAACATCAGGGGATAAAGTAGTCATTGCACGGGCCCTTGCGGCTTTGGAAGCAGGCTCCTCCCCAAACATTTGGCTTAGTAGTGCTGGAGAAGTAGTCAATGACAGGGTAAGACCTGCTCAGTATTACCAACCTAAGACAGGGACAGAGACCAAAAGCTGTCTGTCCCACCCCATGACGGGTAAGGGATACCTCTGCAGAGGCAACCTAAAACAGGCATTCTCCCAGCCAAATTTAATAGAGTCTCTGACAGTCATGTCCCCCTGAACAGCAGCTGGCGCCAGAGACCTGCTCTATTAAAACAGATTTAGTGTCGGGAATCCTTGTTGTGGCAGCCTACTCCACAGACAATGTGTGCTGTGACCACGCCCTAAGATGGCGCCGACTTCTGAGTCACTACAACGCATTTCCCGCCATTGCCTTTGCATGGACAACCTGCGCATGACTCACTACTCTCTGGNAACAGTGTGGAGAACCCTTAAAAGACTCCAAATGAGCCTTCCACCTGACCCAGCCATACCACTCCTGGGTATATACCCACAAGACTCATCCTACTGCAAAGATACGTGCACATCCATGTTTATTGCAGCTCTCTTCACAATCGGAAAGAGCTGGAATCAACCCAAATACCCCTCAACTGACCAGTGGATGACAAAAATGTGGTACATCTACACAATGGAGTACTACTCAGCAGTAAAGAAAGATTACATCATGAACTTTGCAGGTAAATGGATGGAACTCAAAGCCATTATGCTAAGTGAAGTAACACAGTCCCAGAATAACAAGCAGCCAATGGTCTCCCTCATTTATGGATGCTAACACCAAATCCCCAGATGAAAGGCAAGGTGAACAATATTATTGTTATGTTTCTGTTTATCTGAAAGCAACTATGTTGTTACAATGTAAATCCCTAACAGGCTCTAGAATCCATCCACCACTTACTTTTGGACTCTGTAATTACTGTATATGAGTGGAAAGTATGTATTCATCTTTTAGAGAAAAATAAAATTAAAGGAGGAAAATGTGAATTCCTAAACATAAAAAAAGACGGAGTGAAAGATGCAGGACATTTATGGCAGAAAGCATGATCTGGGGTGGGGTGGGGGAAGGAAAAGGGGAATATGTCTAAACTGAACTGAGAAATGATGTCTGAAATACACAAAACATCATAAGAGCATTATAAAAAAGTAAATAAAATTTTGAGTGCATACATAACAAACAGCTATTTGACCTTGTAACTTACTTATTATATACAAGTTCAATATGTAAAGCTCAATTTTAATTCTACATGCTAGCAATAAGCACTCCAAAATTGAATCAGGTAAAATAATTGGAATTACAATAGCTTCACTGAATAAAACATTTAAGGAACAAATTTAACCAAGGAAGAGCAAAAATATATACACTGAACTCTAAAATATATCAATGAAGGGGCTGAAGACATGGCCTAGCGGTTAAGAGCACCAACTGCTCTTGCAGAGGACCCGGCTTTGATCCCCAGCACCCACATAGCTGCTGAGAACCTTCTTTAACTCCAGTTCCAGGGGAATCCAACACCCTTTTCTGACCTCCATGGCATTGCACAAATGGGTGCACAAACCTACATGCAGGAAGTACATTCATACACATAAAAAATAAATTTAAAAAAATCAATGAAATAAATCACAGAACCTAAGCAAGTGGAAAGACATTGTGTTGTTGGATTGAAGGGCTTGGTGATGCTAAGGGCAGCTCACCTATGGACTTGACACTGTTCCTTCACAGCACACTGAGGGAGGATCTGAAGATTCACAAGGAAATACTCATGATTAAGAATAGGGAAAAAAAAACTTTGAAAATAAAGCACAAAGTTGAAGGACTTAATACGCAAACTGACTGTACAATCACAATCATCAAGGCTGCATACTATTTGTGTTTTAATTTTTTTGAGGGGGCTAGAGAGTTGGCTCAATGATTAAGAGCACTTGTTTCTTTTTCCGAGTACCCAAGTTTGGTTCTCAGAACCCAAATTGAACAGCTCGTAACTCCAGCTCCAGGATGTCTGGCATCATTTTCTGGCCTCCATGGGCACCTGCACAAACATTGGCATCTACTTGCATAGATGTACACATAAACACAAACATTGGCATCTACTTGCATAGATGTACACATAAACATAAATAAAAGTAAAAAAATAAATCCTTACAAAATAAATTTTAAATGGATATGACAGAGGCTATGATCCAAGTGCCTGGTGATACATAAGCAATGGAGCGAAACTGGGGAAAGAAAGAAAGAAAGAAAGAAAGAAAGAAAGAAAGAAAGAAAGAAAGAAAGAAAGAGAGAGAAAGAGAGAGAGAGAAAGAAAGAAAGAAAGAGAGAGAGAGAGAAAGGAAGGAAGGAAGGAAGGAAGGAAGGAAGGAAGGAAGGAAGGAAGGAAGGAAGGAAGGAAGGAAGGAAGAGAACAGAGCCTGAAGAACCTATTAGGCAGTACCTGCAGGCTGACCATTTGTATGATCAAAGTCTTATGCAGAGAGAAAGAGGATGAAGAAAGATTCCAAGAATGATCACAACAAATACTTTACATTTATCTAAACCTACAGATTGTAGAACATCCCTGCACCCAAGCTGACTAAACCCAAGAAACCCAGGCCAAGACACATCAAATTTCTGAAAAACAAAGAAAAAATTGAGAATAGCCTGAGAGAAAAGGTATATTGAAAAGGCTGAAGAGATGCCTCAGTAGCTAAGAGCATCTCTTTCTTCCAAAGGACCTGGGTTCTGTTCCCAGCACCCATATGGCAGCTGATAACCATCTGTAGCTCCAGCTCCAGAGGATCCAGCTCCCACTTCTGACCTCCATTGGCAGGGCATAGACACCATGCACTCATGTGCAGGCAAAACACTTATAAACATAAAAATAAAAATAAACCAATATTTTTCTTAAAAAAAAAAAAAAGACACCGTGAACTAAAGGGAAACTTTGCCTAAGATGATGGCCTGTTTCCCAGACCATGATAGAACCCAAAAAGAAATGACGCACTTTTTTAAGGACTAAAAGAAAAGAGCCATAGACTGAATGCTATATCCAGAAAGCACTCTTTGGTGGATAAAGGAAAACCAAAGCCAATTCACAGAAACAAAAGGTTTAATAATGTGTTGCTAGTTAATAAAGAGAAAGGGATTCACACATCTGGAAGACAGAGGACCCCAAATGCAAATGGTAGAGCCTGGAAATACATGAGCAAATACAGCTCAGCTGGAAAGTGCTTAGAGTGTGAAGACCTGAATTCCATCCCATAACTCACATGAAAAAAAAAAAAAAGCTAGGTGTGGTGGTGTGCACTTATAATCCCACCACTAGGGAGGACAAATGGAGGAGAGCTCACTGGCCACCCAGTTCAGCCAAACTCAGTAGCAACTCTGGGCTCCACATCTGGTACACACAGGGACATGAACACACACATACATGAACACAGAGACACATACATGAATGCCCAGAGACATATTCATGAATGCTCAGAGACACATGATCACACATACATGTGTGCAGAGAGAGAGAGAAAGAGAGAGAGAGAGAGAGAGAGAGAGAGAGAGAGAGAGAGAGAGAGAAACATGAACAACAAGCCTAGGAGAGCAAAATGGAGGCAAGTCCACCTTGCAGCTGGAATTCAGACCCACTCAGTAACAGATAGAACCACTGGAGGAAAAAGCAGCGAAGTGACTGCACTCCGACAGTGCACTCTGCCAGTAGGATTAGCTAATGTGCTAAAACTCCAGACAAGCGCCATCAAGGCCTGTGACACATTTGCAAAAGCAGGACATGTCCTGGGACAGAACACAACACAAACAGAATTAAGAACTGAAGTCTACAGAGTGTTCTCAACGTAATAGAGACAAACTAGAGATCAATACAGAACAACAGGAAACTCTCCAAGCACTTGGAAATTAAATGAGCACCTCTAAATGATCCATGAGGCAAAAAGGAAGTCTCAAGGGATATTTAAAAGTAAATAAAGATTACTGAAAGCATCTATGTGAGATGAAGCCACAGCAGTGATGGGTAAATATATGCTTCCACAGCCGCATCAGGAAACAGAGGCTCACAAATGATTATCATCACTACGTCAAGAACCTGGGCAAACATGATGAATCAAATGAATTAAGCGTAAGGAAGGAAGAATAACACATGAGTGGTATGTAATATAGTATATGATACTAAAGACCCCAAATAGATGAAACTGAAGAAAGGAAAATAATAAAGAAAAACATTAGAAATGACAAAAATAAAATGAAGAAATTATTAACAATTAAAATACAACAGGCTATCACAAAGACCCTAAAGTCATAAAAAGTCAGGAAATTCAATAGCATTTTTTTTTTTTGCTTTAAAAAAAAATCAACAATTCAGGCCAGGTGTGGTGGTGCACGCCTTTGGTCCTAGCACTTGGGAGGCAGAGGCAGGCAGATCTCTGTGAGTTCAAGACCACCCTGGTCTACAGAGTGAGTTCCAGGACATCCAGAGTTTCAGGGAGACCCTGTCTCAAAAAGATTAAAAAAAAATCAACAATTCAGAAGAAGTGAACAAATTTGTCAAAACATTCTACTTTTGCTATAGAATTTAGCAGCAAAAATGTATAACCTCACAATTTTCAAACTCAGAAAATGAACACCCCCTGTCCTTCCACTTCATAGCCTGCTGCATCTCTGCCCCTCTCCGGCTGCCTCCTTTCATGCTATTTTGATTACATTGGAGCTAGGATAGATTTGAATTCCATCTTTCACTTTCATTCCCCTTGCTGTTATCTAATATACCCAGAAGGTCGGAAGACTAGAATATGGTTGTCTATCACATCCACAGAGTCTAGGAATAGCCTACAGCCATTGTAGAACTTGAACTAGTAATTCACTCTCTTCCCAAAAAGAAATCTTTGCCAGGCGTGGTGGCACACGCCTTTAATCCTAGCACTAGGGAGGCAGAGGCAGGAGGATCTCTGTGAGTTTAAGGCCAGCCTGGTCTACAGAGTGAGCTCAAAGCCAGCTGGGACTAAAGGGAGACCCTGTCTCAAAAAAAAAAAAGAAATATTTGGGCTTAGGTGGTCTTACAAAAGATTCTGACCAGATTTTTGACAGAATACCAACTTTACATAATCCTCTGGAAAAGAGAGAAGGAAGGAACATTTCTGGGTTCTTTCCTGAGGCCAGCAGTATCTGAGCCCAAAATAAATACCATTAACAAAGAAAAAGACTCTCTTATGAGCTTAAATTACTAGAAAAGTAGATGAATAAAAACAATATGTAAAAATAATCAAGTGGAAGGCTGACTTAACACTGAAAAGTTGAAAAGTCAGTTAATGCAATCATTTCCATAGCAACCTAAAAAAGAAAAATCATCTGATCAAAACAATACAAGGAGCAGTTGATTCCTCACTCATATGGCACAAAGAAGAAACACTATTGGCAGAACTAAAAATAGAAGGGAATTATGCCTATATGTGGGAGCTTCTCTTACTACAAGCAGGTACAGCGCAGTCCTGCTAAGAGAAGGGGAGCACAGTGCCTACCTGCGGCCACTGTAGGGAACTGACCCCTCTGCGCAGAGGTCAGTTGGTTACTTTTGTAACCCGACCTGAGAGGTACTTCCAACTCAGGTCCTTAGCCTGGGAAAACGGAGTTTCCCATCTGGCCATGCTTTCCCACCTGCCCAAAGACTGCTGGTCTCTGGACAGGAATTTCAGGCTGATGGCTGATGGCCTATCTTCAGTCTACACCCACTCACAACTCACTTCACAGCTGGTGACCTGATAGATCTCCATCCTGCCCCACACCAGATTACCAGGTTGGTGGTCTGATGGACCACCGTCCAACCCACTGGCCATGACACTCAAAATCCAGGCCTACTTTGGCCTGTATGCATGCAGAAATAATGGCCGGGAATTCTGTGTAATGATGGTAATGGAGAATTCACTTTATTGCCTGCTACTACTCCCTTTTATAAGCAAAATGATGTCAGCTCCCAGAGCCAATCACAGACCCCCAGTAACATACCAAGGTATATTGCTGCTCTTCCTAGCATCATGTACCTAGGCCACATTGCTTGTCAGAGAAATCCCATGACTCCCACATGGTTCCCTGAGGGGTGCTAGCTGAGAACTAGCCCCTAATTCAAACTGGATCTTTCCATTCCTATCTAATAAGGGACAACTACAAAAATCTCACAGAGCTGGCACTGCATTTAGTTGTGGATGCCTAACCCCATATCAGGAGAAACTGAGAATGCTGATTCTCACTGCTCATTAAAAATAGTGCTTCTGGGCTGGAGAGATGGCCTAGCAGTTAAGAGTGCCAACTGCTCTTGCAGAGGACCCGGGTTCGGTCGCCAGCACCCACATGGCGGCTGAGAACCATCTTTAACTCCAGTTCCAGGGGAATCCAATGCCCTCTTCACCTCTGTGGCATTGCACAACACGGGTGCACAAACCTACATGTAGACAGTACATTCATACACATACAAAATAAATTTTTTTAAAAATTTAAAAAAATAGTGCTTGCAGGGCTGGAGAGATGGCTCAGCAGTTAAGAGCACTGACTGCTTTTGCAGAGGACCGGGGTTCTAGTCCCAGCTCCCACATGATGGCTAACAACTGTAAGTCCAATTCTAGGAGATCTGACTCCTTCTTCTGACCTCCAAAGTCACTACCTGACACAGGTGCACTTATACACATAAAAAAAGTAAAAAATAGTGCTCGTGAGTTCTAGTCAAAGCAAAAAGCTTTCAAGAAAAGACACACAGAGGGGCTGGAGAGATGGCCTAGCGGTTAAGAGTGCCGACCGCTCTTGCAGAGGACCTGGGTTCGATCCCCAGCATCCACGTGGCGGCTGAGAACCGTCTGTAACTCCAATTCCAGGAGAACTCCAGTTCCAGGGGAATCCGAGACCCTCTTCTGACCTCCGCGGCATTGCACGACACGGGTGCACAAACCTACATGCAGACAGTACATTCATACACATACAAAATAAATAAATATATAAAATTTTTAAAAAACTAAAAAAAAAGAAACACACAGAGAGATGAAGAAGAAATAATATTTGCACATGGCATGATGTATATAGAAAATGTAGAAATGCAGCAAAACCTCCTGACACTGAGTTCAGCCAAATAACACCCTAGAATTACTACAAACTAGCAACAACATGTAGAAAACAAAGTGAGAAGTTCAAATATCATTTATCCTCACTCCAAAGAAAATAAAATACTTAGGTAGACATTAAAATATACACAAGCTCTACAGTTAGAAATTGAAAAATGCTAATCCTGGTCACTTTAGAGAAATGGCAGTCCAGATCTCATCTCGAATGAACCAGAATGACATGGAATCTAAGCATATTTACCATGTATGACACCAGAACACACATCTGAGACTTCAGAGAGAGGAAGGAAGAAGTTTAACTTCATAGCATAGTTTTAATTTCTTCTAAGTACATTTTATGTGGACAGCTCATTGACTCATTTTGCCCATCAGTACTTGCTCTCTGTTGATGACATAATATATTCATTGGGACAATGGCCAAGGTGGGCAAGAAGGTCCATTCTTTCATCAATTGCAACTGAACAAGGAAAGGATGTGATCGAGATCTGGCTGTGATATCTGTCACCCCAGGGTTGAATAAGTGAGGTAACTATGTCCATCCAATCTCCATACTCCTAAGGACCTGAGATTGGTGAACTTAAAGAAAAAAGAGGTATATTTCAATACAGAATTCAGGTGCAAGATCAAGGGCCCTGAGATAGTTCATTTCAATTATCGGCTTGGCAAGATCTAGAATTTCCTGGGTATGAGTGAAGGATGATCTAGAGTAGCCTGGCCTGTGGCATGTCTGTGAGGGACTTTCTCAACAGAGTTAACTGAGGTGGAAAGACTTACCTTGAATGTGGGCAAAACCATGTCACAAGCTGGGTCCTGGACTGAATGAGAATGGATGAGCACACTGAGTGCAAGCCTTCGTAGCCCCTTCATGTGACTGCACATAATTTGAGCAGATGCTTCAAGCTCCTGACTTGACCTCCCACCCGTAATGGACCTGTACCTTGACCTATGAGTTCAAGTAAACCCTTCCTTCATTTTGCCAGAATGTTTTATCACAAGAACAAGAAAAGAAATTAAGACGGTTGGAAGTCTGGATAGCTTCCTTGCCAGCAGTGTTCTGTGGCACACAGGCATTGACACATTGAAACATAGATACTGTGAAGTTGTGCGTGTGTTCTGGTCTCTTATAAAGCCACAGGATTCAAAGGTAGGGCTCTGCTTTGCTGACCTCATCGAATTCTTCTGACTTCTTAGGGCCAGGCATCTGAACCCCAGATCAGATTAGTTTCTACTTAGTACTGCTTCACGTTATGGATTCCATTTCAATAGAGAAACTCTTGGAAGACACACTCAAATCATATGCAAATCATGCTATTTATAAATCTAATCCTCAAAAACACATCCTTCTCTAGGAATTTAGCTGTATATTCAGAAATGCAGCCTATGTATGAGTAGATGCCTGTTACATTAGTCTATGCACAAGTGGTGGAAACATAGTTTTTTTTATTTAAAACCTAGATCACAATTGATAAATTGACCTTTACATAACTGCCATTAAGCCTTGGTTTCCATACCTTGGTTTTTTGTTTGTTTTTAAGTAACATGTTTAGAACTAGGAATTAAGAAGAGAAGAAGCATTGTTTGTCTCTCTACGAGCCATTAATAATGATGTCTTCTTTCCTCACCATTATATGTCAAAGCAAGCTATAAAGTCCAAAAAGCCTTCATTATGATTCGTTTCCACCCAATCTAATCCAATTAAGGGTTAAATTAATAAACGATCTGCTCTGAGTATAATGCTATGGAAAACAAATGAATTGAAGGAAGCCAGGAAAGGTATGAACAAGAACATAATTAAGGAATATTTCATTTAATAATTACTTTTTAACCATATTGTGGGATTAAGGAAAAGCCAGGAAAGTTCAACATTTAGACAAAAACTATAGAAAAGAAAAACTATAATGAAGGTGTCAGATACTGTTCATATTGAAAACCAGGCAAGATGCTTCTGAAGCGAACACTAATTTTCCATTCTGAAATATTTAAAGGTAACCACTAAGGTGGAATGATAAACTAATGTTTCCTCTTTCTGTGCTGGAGGTGGCTGAAGTATGGAGCAGGACTGTGAAGAATAAAATAAGCTTAGCAGGTCCAGAGAATTCTGCAGCTTCTGGGCTACGTCCTTCCCATTCAACCAGGACTCTCGTCAGCATCTTCACTGACTCCTGAGCGTGTGTTTATTTAGCAAAAAATCAGTCCAGCTCCACCATGAGCCAGACCTTGATTCTCTATAACCATTGAGATGAAAGCCCCCAGTCTTGCACACTCTGTAGCCCCCTGGATTAATGAGAGGCATGCAAAGGAGTGGGGTTGGTTGGTCCTGACTCCCCAGTATTGTTAGACCTGCCATCTTATTTTCATCTGCAATCCCTCTTACCACATAAAGACACACAGTCACACATCCCAGGGACAAGGATGTGGGCACCGGGGACTTATTATTCTGCCATATCAGGGGTTTATAAGAGTATACTCCAATGTATTTTTTAGCACAGCTATGAGCTAGGCATTATTCCAAGCTCCAGGAAACTAGGTAGACAAACAGCTGAGCAGTTCCTATTTGGAGTTCATAATGTAATGGATGATGCAAGAGAGAACAAGGTCAATGCAGTCCATTGTCCAAGGTATCAGTGATATCCTGTGTGCTTGGACTTGTGGTACATATTAAAATAGAAGTCAAAAACATGTAGCGAATTTGGCTCTATGCTTACAGAAATTTATTTTCTGTCCTCAGAATTCTCCTCTAAGACTGAAAATTTTGCAAAGGAGGGTGAAATATCAAAATATTATGTTGGGATTCTAGTGTACTTGACTGGCAGAGCTCTTGCCTAATATGTACAAGACCCTGGGCATGATTCTCTACACCAGACACACACACACACACACACACACACACACACACAAATCATCTGCAATAATTTCTTCCTTTCTACCTATCCGCTCCATGTATATATTTTATATATAAAATATATGTGTGTTTGTGTGTATATATATATATGTATATGTATATATGTATGTATGTATATATGTATATATATTTATATACGTAGTTGTGCTTAGAGGAAAAGGCAGGGACTCTCAACATCAGTCTGGAGACATTTGTGACTGATATCTTTGGGGTTTTGACTGATAGCATGGTAGGATGGTTGACAGCATCCCTGGTATCCACTCTATATACAACAATGAATCCTTCTCCAAGTCAGAGCAATTAATGCCTCTAGTCCTTGCCAACTGCCCATCATACAGCCAAATCACCCTTAGCTGCAAAACACTGCTGAAGGGTAATGTGCTGACCATGTTTGTGTCGATGATTACCTATATTAGCCTAATAATATGGTCATGTGGCTGTTAGCAAGAAGACATTTGTAAAATATGGTATAATGAGGAGTACTGAAACTACATTGCTATATTCTCATCATTTTGCCTAATGTATATAGTTTTATTATCTGGCAGCCCTAAGAGATTGGTTGAATAAAGTATTTGAGTCTAATTTGAGATGGAAAATAGAATATCAGTTCACTTTTAATCTGGCATATAATTACATTTTGAAATAAACTGAATTTAAGGGATGTCCTAATAAATTTAGGAGTCTTTTGAGAGAAAAATCAACAATGTATTTATGTGTTGATGTCCTATAATGTTGGCTGGCTTCTAGATGATGTCCCTTTTAGTGATGACAGTGGAAAATATTATTTTAAATGACTGAAAGATCACAAAATGCAGGCAAGCATCCTGCCCTGCCTGAAAGATGGGAGACCATACTGTAAGTTACCCCTGAGGAATGACCTCACCATTATTCTCAGGCAACATAGAACAGGGATCAAAAATCAGATACACAAGAAGAATTTGCTGGTGAGGACTCAGAACCTTTCAGAGATAGTAGAAACCCTTTCTATATCCATTGAATGCTTGCAACACATATTCATGAATTTGTTGGAACTCATAAAAATGTCCAGTTAAGATAATCAATTTTACTACCTTTGAACTTTACTCCCATAGGAAAGTAAAAGTGCCTTGGTCCCTGGTAACACACAGAAAGATCTCTATAAAAAAGAAAGGCATTGGCTTAAACCTAGCGATTGGTGTTTTGCCCAAGTGGACAGATAAGCATCTCTAGAAAAGCACTTCAGAAACATGATAGTAGACATGTTGTGTTTGTTGTTTGCTTGTTTGTTTGAGCAGCTCTGTTGAGATAGAATTCACACATAATAAAACTATTAGGAGACTATGAGACGGAAACAAGAGGTGTTAAGAAAGAAGAGGAGATGATCAGCTTGTGGGCTGAGCTCATACTGGGGTTTCAGCCTCTTCAGAGTACAGACTGCCATTGTTAGACTACCCAGGCTGTATCAGAGAGGCCAGTACAGGAAGATTAAGACAGGATGCGGTGCTTACTGGACCTTATTTGGTAACTACAGGAAGAGAAAACCCCAGTGTGGAGCACAAGAGCAGAACTGATGGTGCTTTGGGCTTGCCAAAGAGGAGACTTCAAACATGACATCTTTCAGCATAATAAAGAAAAAAATCATAAGCTGAAGATGCTAACACCCATGATATATGTGGCATGCATATGTGCATATTTTGGAGTGATGCATATTGGAAGGAATAACAACAACAAGAAGACTGGGTCAAAGAACTGACTGAAATGGTGAACTTCTGCTCAAAACAGTAAACTTCTGCATCGAAAATTTTAAACGAGACTGAGAAAAAGGTGTAAACCATGTTTGACAGAATGCATGAGCTCTGGTGGGGTCAGGGGGGCAAGGAAGAGAGCGTGGGTCTAGATTTGATTGGAAATTTTGTATGAAATGCACAAAGCTTCAATAAAAATTGGGGAAAATGCCATAATGAAACCCAATTTTTGTATGGTAATAAAAATAAAATGAAAGGAGTCCATATAGAAAATTCACCCATATACAGTGTGACTAAGTGGTTGTTTATCTTCTCATAGGCATGCACCACATCACCACAAGCAATTTTACAGTAGTTTCTTCACATCAAAAGGCACCTCGTGCCCTTGCTACTCTGCAAAGACACCCTTTGAAAATGGAGGGACCCCATAATGACACCATATGTGTAACAGGAGAATGAGCAATTGAAACATGGTGCCATGAGACACTATCTTTTTCTCCTCCTCCTCCTCCTCCTCCTCCTCCTCCTCCTCCTCCTCCTCCTCCTCCTCTTCCTTCTCTCTCCCCATAGTCTCTGCAATAGGAAAGGTCATATTGAGCCTGAGCAGTGGAAGGCTGGCTATTTCCATGGTTCAGGAAAGAGAGAGTTTGGCCTTCTTCCTAGCATGCCCTTGTCCATTGTGTCCTTGGCTCGTTCTCCAGCCAATCAAGTGAGTGGAAGTCCAGTGCCTCCTCCAGACTCTATCCCTTAGAAAGCCCCAAGATGGCACTGTGGCATGGGGATCCCTGAGGGCTGATGGGGACAGAGACATGCTGTGTTCCCCAGGGCCACATCCTACCAATTGAAAGGTACTTCCTTATCAAGAGTTAAAGAGTCTCCCACAGGATAAAATTCATAAGGATGTGTCACTGTCCCCTGAGGCTCCCTACCAATACTATCCCCCAGAAAGCTCGTATACTCCTGGGAGAAGCAATCACCTTCCTGCAAAGTGGTCCCAAAGTTTACACATAATGTCTCAGGCACAGAAAGTGTACTGAACATCACCAGTGGTTCATGCTGAGTCTCTATCTGTACTGAACATCACCAGTGGTCCATGATGAGTCACAATCTGCTGAACCATAGTCTCAAGCCAGGAATCTATTGTTTTCTCCAGGCTTAAATCACCAACAGCACTGGGTTCAGAAACTGTCACCGACAAAAGAGTGCTTTTGGTGGAGTTCTTAGGGTCAAATCTGGGCCCTGACAGCCTTAACAAGCTAGCCGAGCTGCCTGTCCTCAATATGCCAACTAAAGAGCCAAGTAAAAGTGAAAGGCAGAAAGGAGATGTACTCAGTGAGAAGATCCAGAAAACCCGCCCCCAAGTGCATCTCCGGGTATTCACATGAGGCTTGGGTTGTGCATAATTAAGCAGTCCTGAGCAAAGCGCAGGCCCACTCATCATTATCTCTGTTCAGGTCTGTCCTACCTTTGGTCTGGTAAGTTATCAGAACTGCATGCAGTCTCTTCCTGGGGGCGCAAATCTAATCCTATGGCTGGCACCAGATTTCATCCTTTCCCTTTTCCCACCATAAGATTCTTGAGGAATTTCCAATTCCTAGAGGACCACTGTTTTCAACAGTCTGACAGTCAATGGGAGGGGCACGCATGTCTCTCTTTAGAATATCCCTACTCCTGCCACAGTAGTTAAACTACTATGATCCTACTGTCTCTCTAGTCTAGATTTCCATCAAGTGTTTGAATACATGTGTCGCATGAGCTACAGTGAACCATGCAGGGACGAATTCTGGAGGACAGTGTCATAATCGTGCTCTACCTCAGCTAAACCGTAGCTGTGTGGATGTGTGTGGAAGGCTAGGAACAGGACAATTACATAGAACATGGTTTCTATAGGAGAATACAGACCTGTATAGCACTCGCCGTGGAACTTTAGGACCCAACTCATTTGTAGATCATGCACTGCCAGTAATTACCTGGAAATCAGAAGCTAAAATTGCTTCAAATTTTCCCTAAATGAAGTAGAGATAATTGTTGTAATTAGAAAGGGGATGCAGTGCAGGAAAGCTACGGATAAAAGTGAGATGAAATAATGTCGGTGTTGAGTGACAAAGACAGAGGCAGGGTTCAAACATAATTCTGGTTTTAGAATGCCCTTTGGAAAATGAGGTATTAAAATACCCAAAGCATTAATTGAGCCGTCTGTCTCACTCTGGAACTGTGACTGCATCTACACTCGCGTCTATTGCATTAAGTAACATTTTCCTTGGGGAAAGGCCACTTAGGAGAGTAGAAAGTCAAGTCATTTTATCTAACTATTCCAAACTTATTGCAGCTTTGTGGGTCATTCTCCTTTAAGCAACTGAATCCTCCCATTTTTAAGAGCCACTCTGTCATTTACTTACTGAGTAAGCCACAGAGTAAGTTGTCATTTTCATTACAGGAACAAGAGCAAATTGTTATGCCTGTGACATTCATCTAATAAACATAACTTACTGACCTTTCACGGGGGAAGATCTTGCCTTTCTGTTTCTTTTCTTTTTTCTTCTTCTTTGCTCTCCTGGAAATCTCAGAAAGGAGGAGATAGTGAGAAGAGAAAGTTAAGCCCCAAAAGTTGAAATCCTGGGATGGAGAAAATGCCTCGGTTGGTACAGTGCTCCCTCTGCAAGAACAAGGACCTGAATTCAACACACAGGATCCACCAAGCAAAAACAAAAGCAGGGGTGATGCCACATGAGTGAAACCTAGAGATGTCTAAGTGGGAAGATGACTGGGGTCTGCTGGCCGGCAAGCCTAGCCTACTTGGTGAGTTCCAAGCCAGTGAGAGACCTGTGAGAGACCCTGTCTCAGAACACAAGGTGGATAGCACTGGAGAGTGACAGCCAAAGTAATTCTGTAATCTACACTTTCTCTCTCTGCAACAACAACAAAAAGACCTTAACAGGGCCCTGAAAGCAGCCAGAAGCAGAAACACCCTGCAGAGCCTGCAGAGGAGCAAGGGTGGCATTCATTTTCAGAAGCTTCTCAGAGATGCTGTGAGCTGCAAGGTAACAGATGGCCATTCCGCAAACAGTGGAAGTGTCTGAGAGAGGTCCACCCCCAGCTGTCCTTCACAGTGCGAGAGCAACATTTTCCAGACTCTCCATATCCCCAGACCCAGAAAACCGACAAGATCCATGGCCCAGAGCTCTGGTCCACAGGAAGTGTTAAGAGAGCTTACCTAGCTTGCTGAGGCCCTGGGTTCCATCAAGAGAGAGAGAGAGAGAGAGAGAGAGAGAGAGAGAGAGAGAGAGAGAGAGAGAGAGAGAACAGAGACACAGATAGAGACAGACACAGACAATGACAGTCACCTGGGTTGAGGGAGCCTCACTTGGGGAATTTGGGGAATTTCCTCCACTGGGCTGGCCTATGGCCACATCTGTAGGATATTTTCTTGATTGTTGAGTGATGTGAGAGGGACAAGCCCACTGTGGGCAGTGCAACCCCTGGGCAGGTTGTTGTATATTGTATAAGAAAGCAGGCTGAGCATGGGCCAGGCAAGCCAGCCAGTACATAGCGTTCCTCCACGGCCTGTGCTTCAGCTCCTGCTTTCAGGTCTCTCCCCTGAGTTCCTACCTAGGGCTCCCTAACTGATGAATTGTGACCTGGGAGATGTGAACCAAATAAAGCCTTTCCTCCCTAAGTTGGCATTGGTCAGTTTTTGTCACAGCAATAGAGAAGTAAATAGAATAGATCATTATAACATATAGACAACCCATACAGTGAGGCTCACTGACCATGCTTTCCTGGTTCAAACATGGAGCAGTTGGGTGCTTTTTGAGAGATCTAAGAACATCCATCACTGAACATCCTTCTACATCTAACAGCCACTATGAGATACACAGCATCAGAGACTCCAGTTCGTCCTTGGTACAGGGTCAGGAGATACATCTGCCCCAGAACCATCCACTGCAAGGATAGCCATAGGCAGAGGACACTCTGCCACCTTCGTTCTCAGGATCAGAAATCAGCCTCACCACAACCCACAACCAATTACAAATGAGTTAAAAAATCCTGTGTGAAGAAGGCAGAACTAACTGAAAAGCACTGGGCAAGGGTGAGGGGAGACTGGGAGATTTTTTTTTTTAATGTGTATGAATGTACTGTCTGCATGTAGGTTGGTGCACCGTGTCATGCAATGCCGCAGAGGTCAGAAGAGGGTGTCGGATTCCCCTGGAAATGGAGTTAAAGACGGTTCTTAGCCACCATGTGGGTGCTGGGGATCAAACCCAGGTCCTCTACAAGAGCATTCGGCACTCTTAACCGCTGAGCTATCTCTCTAGCCCCAAGACTGGGAGATTTAACACATAGCACTGTAACAAAGGATGGCATTGCTAAGTCACCACATAGGTAGCAGATGGCTGGAAACTGCTGCTACATACAGGTCCAATAAAAAGTCAGACAAAGTACATACTGAAATGGTCAAAGAATACAAGCTGGGTATTTCTTCAATACCAAGTGAGATGCACAGAGGAACTCCACATACTGATGGTCAAATTAGGAGTCCTTTATTAATACCTAGTGGTCAGAGAGGGACACTGAGGAGAAACGGAGTGGGTTTATAAAGCTTAAAATCACAATTACATCATGCCAGGGGTAAAGACAATAATCATAGTTACATCAGATCACCATAGCTACACAAGACCAGGGTAAAGTCAGTTAACAAAGAGGTTTGCAGTTAACAGTAAGTCTCGGATAGGTTGGGTGGGAGGATGTACTACCTGGACAGGCTACCTGGCTACTTCTAAGTTTCTCACTATTGTAGAAACAAATTACTCTCTGAAACTCCCTGAATGAAGCATTTCTGCCTGGCTGGCTACTGTGGGAATAGCTAGGCAAAAAGACAAGGTGAATGAAGCAAAATTCAGCCAGAACAAAATGGAGCTAGTTTGCCATTTTGTTTCTAATAATAAACTATGAATGGGATATAATTTTTCTAAGAACTTGACTAGATATGATATGCATGTATAAAATCTCATAAAGAAACTCATTTTTCACAATTAATGTACAACAATCAAACTAAATTTTAAAACTAGTCTATGTGGTATCCCATTATCTGGCCTCTGTTCTCCATAGGAGTCTGATGCTTTTCCACTGGCTGCAGCCCTGAATCTGCAGCAATCTGCTGTTGCTTCTTCTCCCAGGCCTTCAAGCACCAGAATACTGTACTTTTTCTCTGTCTCCCTGAGAGGGTCCCATGGCTGATGGAGACCTGTGAGAAGGAGAGGGCAGTGCCCAGCCACAACAGGATCCAGCACCTCATCTCCCTCTCTACTGGCTGCCACGGACCTGCTTCCCCTCAGGGAGTTCCTGCTGCTGGAACCTCTACACATCTTCTCAAAAGCTCTGGTTCCTGTCTGGCTGGGGTGACTTGAGGGCTGTCCACCCTACTCTGCAGAACACTTTGCTCACAAACCACTATAGTGCTGAGATCTATAAACCATGAACTCATAAGCACAAGGACAAACTAAAGTCTACAACATATGCTTTCGAATACAGAAATATGGAGTCTGGCACTGAAAGCACTACTCTATTAAAGAGGCTCTAGCTGCTGCCCAAGGCCACGTGTTCCAGCTGGGCTCTGTGGAATAGCTCCCAGCTCCTGCCTAGAGTTCTGTGGTTCCTGCATCTAGAGAATTTGGGCTGCAGGTGCAGAGGGGGCACAAGCTGGCAGACACTGAGCTTTACCCTCATCTTCAGGAGGCCACCATGGTGGCCTTGATGGCATTGACTATTGCTGAATCTACTGTGTGGAAATTAGTGGGCAGATGTGGTCATCGATGGGAGTGCCCCTCTCCTCTTCCTAGAGACTTAGTCCTCTGGAGTCCTTGTTCCAGCTTCATGGTGGGGTCTCAGGTCCAGCCAGGAAGGCTCCCCCACCCACCTCTCAGATGATGCATAGAACCAAGTCTCCCATCTCCCCACCTCCATCCATCCCCATCTTCAAGTGCCATGCTTGCCCTGCCTGCCCCAGCACCACCCTAAGAACACACACACGATTCCTGTTGGTTCACTTTGTCAGTCTGTTTTTGCTTACAGACAAGTAAAAATGCAAAGCTGAGCCTGGACTGTGGCTCATATCTGTGACCCCCAACTTTCCAAGGGTGAGGTAGAAGGATCACATTGAATGAGGTAGGAGGATCACATTTTTAATGACAGGTGTCCCAAAGGCTTCAAGTGATGTGTCCTTCACTTAGTGTTTATAGATTAGGCCAGCATGAACTACAGAATGAGACCCTGTCTCAGATAACCAAAAGCAGGAACTACAGACATGGCTCAGTGGTTAAGGGCTCTTACTCTCTTGTAGAGAACCCAAGTTTGGTTCCCAGCACCCATGTCAGGCAGCTCACAACTTCCTGCAAGTCCAGTTCTAGGGGGTCTGATGGCCTCTTCTGGCCTCTGCAGGCACCTACAGTCATATTCTCATACCCACACATGTGCACATGCATCAATAAAAAAATAAAATTTTCAAAATGAAAAGCAATAAGCAAAGAGCCGTGGTGTCTGAGTTACCTCACTTCTTCACTGACTGCACTGCTTTTTAAACAAAACTCCAATCTTTTCCTTTCCTGGAGACAGGAAACTGAAAACACAGAAAAATGTCACATGCAGGGACATTTTATTATGCCCTTGTCATTATTTTAAAGATCAACTAACATTTTTCACTTCCTAAGCATTTGACACAATCCACGTAGCTCGTGGTAGCCTGGTCTACTGACAGTATCTCAAGACAAATGGGGCTAAAGGGAGAGCCTGTTTCAAAATACAAGTAGATAAATAAATAAATAAATAAATAAATAAATAAATAAATAAGTAAAGGTTCTCATGGCCAGTTGAAGCCACCATGGCCTATTGTTTGAATTCCAGGCCAGCAGGAGTTAGAGGAGAACCTGTCTCAAAAAAAAGACAAATACATTACTAAATGAATGAATGAATAAATAAATAAATAAATAAATAAATAAATAAATAAATAATTTTGAGGCCGTGTCTCCCTGCCAGTTGTTACAAGGGAGACCTTGTAACAAAAAGAGAAATAGATTATAATATGAATGAATAAAGAAATAAATTTGAGACAGAGTTTCCCTGCAAGTTGAATGCCAGCCTTGTCTACTGATGAATTCCAGGTGAGCTGTGGCTACAAGGAGAACCCTTCTCAGAAACACAAGTATTTAAAAATAAATAAATAAATAAATAAATAAATAAATAAGAGACAGGGACTCAATGCCAGTTGAAGGACAGCTTTGTCTACTGCCTGAATTCCAGGCCAGCAGGGGATACTAGGAGAACCTGCCTTAAAACAACAATTATTTAAAATAAATAAATAAATAAATAAATAAATAAATAAATAAATAAATAAATAAGTAAATACATAAATAAATACATAAATAATTAAATAGCTTCCTTGCCACTTGAAGGACAGCCTGGTCTATTGCCTGAATTTCAGGCCAGATGGGGCTAAAGGAGAGCCTGTATCAAAAAGACAAATAGATGAATGAATGAATGAATAAATAAATAAATAAATTTGAGAGAGGGTCTCCTTACTAGTTCAAGGACAGTCTGCTCTAGTGCCTGAATTTCAGGCAAGCTGGGTCTAAAGGGAGACCCTGACACAACTAGTCAAATAAATTAAAAGATAAATAAATAGATAGATAGATAGATAGATAGATAGATAGATAGATAGATAGATAAATACATAATAAACTAGAGATAGTGTTGCCCTTCCAGTTGAAGCTCAGCCTGGTATACTCCCTTAATTCCAGGCCAGCTGGGGCTACAAGGAAAACCTGTCCTAAAAAAACTATTATTTCAAATATATACACACATATATACATATATACATACATACATACATACATACATACATACATACATACATACATACATAATGAAATAGCTTTGAGACAGGGTCTCCCAGCTACTTGAAGGACACCCTGCTCTACTGACTGATTTTCAGTACAGATGGGGCTACAGGGAGAGCATGGTTCAAAAAAGACATATAATAAAATAAATTTAAAATAAATAAATAAATAAATAAGCAAACTTTGAGAAAGGGACTCCCTGCCAATAGAAGGCCAGTCTACCCTATTGACTGAATTTCAGGACAGATGGGGCTACAGGGAGATCCTGTCTCAAAAAGACAAATAGATAATAAATAAATAAATAAATAAATAAATAAATAAATAAATAAATAAATAAATAGCTTTGAGACAGGGTCTCCCTGCAACTTCAAGAAGAGTCAGCTCAACTGCCTTCATTCCAGTTAGACCTAGAGGGAGCACAAATAGATTACAATGAATAAATGAATGAAGAAAAGAAAGAAAGAAAGAGAGAAAGAAAGAAAGAAAGAAAGAAAGAAAGAAAGAAAGTAAGAGAAAGGAAGAGAGAGAAAGAGAGAAAGAGAGAGAGAAAGAAGGAGAGAAAGGAGAGAAAGAAGGCGAGAAAGACAGAGAGAAAGAAAGAATTTTGAGACAGGGTCTCCCTGACAGATTGAAGGACAGCCTGGTCTACTGAATGAATTTCAGCCCACCTGTGGCAACACAGAGAACTTGTCTCAAAAAGACAAATGGACTAAAAATAAATAAATAAATAATAAATAAATAAATAAGTAAATAAATTATTTGAGAACATGTCTAACTGCAAGTTGACAGACACCCTAGTATACTGACTGAATTTCAGGATAGCTAGGAATACATGGAGACAATGTCTCAAAAAGAGACCCGGTCTGAAAAAAAGAAATACATATGAATAAAAATAAATAAATAAATAAATAAATAAATAAATAAATAAATAAATAAATAAATAAATTTGAGACAGAGTCCTCTGCAATGTGAAGGACAGCCTGTGCTACTGACTGAATTCCAGGCCAGCTGGAGCTACAGGGAGAAACTGTCTAAAAATGACAATCAGAAAGGGTGTCCATTCATTTGAAAGACAGCATGGTCAACTGACTGAATTTCTGGTCAGCTGGGGCTACAGGGAAAGCCTGTATCAAAAACAAAAGTAGACTTAAAATAATTAGTTAATTAATTAATTAAATAATAAATAAATTTGAGAGATTCTCCCTGTCAGTTGAAGGCCAGCCTGGTCTACTGACTGAATTTCAGGTCAGTTGGTTTACAGGGAGAAACTGTGTCAAGAAGATTAATAGTTTTTTAAAAAAAGTAAGTAAGTAAATAAATAAATAGTGTTGAGACAGGGTCCCCCTATCATTTGAAGGTCAGCCTGGTCTACTGACTGAATTTCAGGGTACCTGGGACTGCTGGAAGTCACTGTGTCAAAAGGACACATAGATAAAATTAATTAATTAATAAATTTGAGACAGAATCTCCCACCTGATTGATGGGCAGCCTGGACTACTGACTTAATTTCAGACCAGCTGGGTTAGGGGGAGACCTTTTAACAAATAAGAAATAGAGGAAAATATAAATAAATAAATAAATAAATAATAAATTTGAGTCAGCGTCTCCTTGCCAGTTGAAAGCCAGCCGGTCTACTTACTGAATTTCAGTCCAGCTGGGTCACCAGGGAGAACCTGTCTCAAAAAGAGAATTAGATTATATAAATAAATATATAAGAAGGAAAGGAAGGAAGGAAGGAAGGAAGGAAGGAAGGAAGGAAGGAAGGAAGGAAGGAAGGAAGGAAGGAAGGAAGGAAGGAAGATGAGACAGGAACTCCATGCCAGTTGAAGGCCAGCCTGGTCTACTGACGGAATTTCAGGCCAGCTGGGACAACAGGGAGAACCTGTCTCAAAAAGAGAAATAGATTAAATAAATAAATAAATAAATAAATAAATAAATAAATAAATAAGCAAACAAAAGAAATAATTAAAGGAATATGAGATAGGATCTCCATGCCAGTTGATGGATATCCTGGTGTACAGACTAAATTTGCGGACAGCTAGGAATACATGGAGGCCCTGTGACAAAAAGAAAAATATATTAAAAATAAATAAGTAAACAAATAAAGAAGTAAATAACTTTGAGACAGGGTCTCCCTTGCATTTGAAGGTCAGCCTGGTCTACTGACTGAATTTCAGGGTACCTGGGACTGCTGGAAGACACTGTGTCAAAAGGACACATAGATAAAATAAATAAATTAATAAATTTGAGACAGAATCTCCCACCTGGTTGACAGCCAGCCTGTACTACTGACTGAATTTCAGGCCAACTGGGGTTAGGGAGAGACCTTGTAACAAAAAGAGACATGGATTAAAGTATAAATGAATAAATAATAAATAAGAGACAGGTTCTCCCTGCCAGTTGAAGGCCAGCCTGGTCTACTGACTGAATTTCAGGACAGCTGGGACAACAGGGAGAACCTTTCTCAAAAAGAGAAATAGATTAAAAATATGTAAATAAATAAATAAACAAATAAGCAATTAAATATCTTTGAGAAAGCATTTCCCTGCCAGTTGAAGGACATCCTGGTCTACTGACTGAATTTCAGGACAGCTAGGGAAACTGTGAGACCCTGTCTCAAAAAGAGAAATAGATTAAAAAATAAACAAGTAAATAATAAACAAACAAACAAATAAATAGCTTTGAGAAAGCATTTCCCTGACAGTTGAAGGACATCCTGGTCTAATGACTGAATTTCAGGACAGCTAGGGATACAGTGAGACCCAATCTCAAAAAGACTAATAGATTACTAAATTAAATAAATAAATAAATAACATGGTAAATAACTTTGAGACAGTGTCTCCCAGCCAGCTGAAGGACAGGCTGTTCTACTGACTGAATTTCAGGCCAGCTTGGGATACAGGAAGAACCTGTGTCAAAAAGACAGATAGGTAAAAAAAAAAAAAGTAAATAAATATATATAAATAATAAATAAATAAAGTTGAGACAGGGTCCTCCTACCATTTTATGGTAAGCCTGGTCTACTGACTGAATTTCAGGGTACCTGGGACTGCTGGAAGACCCTGTCTCAAAAAGAGACATAGACAAAATAAATAAACCAATAAATTTGAGACAGAATNGGTAAAAAAAAAAAAAGTAAATAAATATATATAAATAATAAATAAATAAAGTTGAGACAGGGTCCTCCTACCATTTTATGGTAAGCCTGGTCTACTGACTGAATTTCAGGGTACCTGGGACTGCTGGAAGACCCTGTCTCAAAAAGAGACATAGACAAAATAAATAAACCAATAAATTTGAGACAGAATCTCCCAGCCGGTTGATGGCCAGCCTGGACTACTGACTGAATTTCAGACCAGCTGGGTTAGGGGGAAACCTTGTAACAAAAAAGAAATAGATTAAAATGTAAATAAATAAATAATAAATTTGAGTCAGTGTCTCCCTGCCAGTTGAAGGCCAGACAGGCTACTAACTGAATTTCAGGCCAGATAGGTCAACAGGGAGATCCTGTCTCAAAAAGAGAAATAGATTAAATAAATAAATAAATAAATAAATAAATAAATAAATAAATAAATAAATAAATAAATAAATAAGAGACAGGATCTCCATGCCAGTTGATGGATATCCTGGTCTACAGACTAAATTTGAGGACAGCTAGGAATACATGGAGACCCTGTGACAAAAAGAAAAATAGATTAAAAATAAATAAATGATAAATAATTAAGTAAATAAATAAATAAGTAAATAACTTTGAGACAGGGTCTCCCTGCCAGTTGATGGACAGCCTGGTCTACTGACTGAATTTCAGGCCAGGTGGGGCTACAGGGAGACCCTGTCTCAAAAGGAAAATAGACTGAAAAATAAATAAATAAATTTGCTACAGGGTTTCCCGGCCTCTTGAGGGCCAGCCTGGTCTACTGCCTGAATTCCGGGAAGAACCCTGCCACAAAAAGAAAAAAAATTAATAATTAATTAATCAGCTAATTAATTAATTAGTTAATTAATTAGAGACAATTCAAGGCCAGCCTGGTCTGGTTTGTGACCTGAATTCCTGGCCAGCTGGGGCTGCAGGGGAACCCTGCCTCAAAAAGACAAATTTAAAAAATAAAAAATAAGTAAATAAAGAAGTAAAAATAATTTGAGACAGGATCTCTATGCCAGTCAAAATACGGCCTGGTCAGCTTAGCTGGATAATTTCATTTGCAGAGAGTAAAAAGTTGGAGTGCCTGATTTGGGTACACCAAATAGGCATTATAGTTTCCAAATCCAGCCTAGAGCTTGTGCTTAGAGTGTACATTTGAGAATGGTGTTGCAGACAGTTAACCGGGGTACTTATACTGGCCCTTGTGAGGTGTGCCTGGGGTTTCTGCATACAGAATTTTACACCATATACTCCAGATCATTACAGGAATGTGACAATGTTGGGCCCAAAGCATCAAAAACAGTGGCGCCAGGCAGGTTTTAAAAGCCAGCAGAAAATCAACAGGACTCTGGCCTGAGGACTGCGGGTTCCCAGCTGACTTCCTAAGTACTTCTGCCAAATGGACTCCCCACAGCTCCCCATTTTGGTTGGAGAGATGGCTGAGTGGCTAAAATCAAGTTGAAGGAGAGCCTGGTCTACTGACTCAATTTCAAGGCAGTGGGGGCTA
>VZQC01007897.1:0-68693 GCA_009823505.1 Rhizomys pruinosus
AACTCCAGTTCCAGGAGAACTCCAGTTCCAGGAGAACTCCAGTTCCAGGAGAACTCCAGTTCCAGGAGAACTCCAGTTCCAGGAGAACTCCAGTTTCAGGAGAATCCGACACCCTCTTCTGACCTCCGCGGCATTGCACAACACGGGTGCACAAACTTGTATGCAGACAGTACATTCATACACATACAGAAAATAAATAAAAATTAAAAAAAAGAATATCTGTAAGCTTTTGTCATTTTAGTAAATACATATAATTTTGAACTGAATAGCACAGTAACCATGAATATTAAAAGTGCTTTTGTTATGTCTCAGAACTTATATTATTGGGCCTTGAAAGAAAGTTTTCCTTTATTATAAAATAAAAAAGTTTGGCAGAATTATGCTTTTCTATTGAGAGGATGGTGAAACTTGTAAAGTGATGGATTTGGACATCTTATTGAAAGAACCAACCAAAACACTGTTTTCCTTATTGCTCATACCAAGATGTGAAACAAAAGAGATCTGTTATGTAAATAGGAACCAACATTTGAAGGTGTGGGAAACTTAAACCTATCCAGATAATGTACTCTGAAAACAAGGACTAGGGTGTGGCTAAATAATCATTTGCTAAAGGAATTAAGGGTATAACTTCTGAATCTAAAAGGAAGGCAGTCTAAGAAAGTCTAAGAAAGTCTAAGAAGTCTAAGAAAGACTTCTGAATGATGTAAGCAACATTCAAGTTTCTTTAGAGTTGTACATTAGCAGAAATACTTCTGGTCTGGAATAAAAGAGACAGGGGCACAACAAAATGAAGCAGTAATTACTCTGAAAGAAGAGCCTTGGAAGGAAGAGCCAGATATACAAACACCTATCCCGGAGGGTCTTGTTGGGTGGCGAGGAGGAGTATCACCTCAGAAGTTTAGAGGGCAGGCTGCCATCCCTGCAAGTAAAGAAGACAAAACACTTAGACAGAGGCTCATTCTCAGCTCTTGGCATCCCTTCATTTGCCATCACAGGCCCCAGGCTTGTTTGCTACACGATGCTTGTCTCCCCCCATTTATCCTCTTTCTGGATGGCATTCCAATCCCACACTACGAATATCAGATACTACCAAAGCGGAGATTGTTTCCCCCGTTTCACACATCCACCAATGAAGAGAAAGGTTGCCCCAGGAATAAATCCTATCATGAAGATCATCATTCATTTAAATGATTTAGTTGAGAATTGTGACATCAAGTCGAGGATATCTAGGTTTTAAACTGGGGGCTTAGAGTTGATGCTATAATGGGTAATACTCTTGGCAGTGTTAATCTTTGTATTTTTTTTTTTGGAGAGTATCATTTTTCTTATGGCAATAACAAATTTTGGAAAGCTAAGGGGCTCAGGGGATGGCTCAGTGGTTAAGAGCATTGGCTGTTCTTGCAGAGGACCTAGGTTCAATTCCAAAGCACCCACATGGTGGCTAACAACCATTAATTACTTCAGGGTATCTGAAGCCCTCTTCTGACCTCTGTAGGCATTTCATGACACAAGTGCACTTACATACACTAATACACATAAAATAAAACTAATAAATAAAATAAATTTTAATTTCAGAAAGCTAGAGTTCAGACTATTTTTTTTATTTTTTTTTATTAATTTTATTTATTTTTGTATGTGTATGAATGTACTGTCTGGATGCAAGTTTGTGCACCCGTGTCGTGCAACGCCGCGGAGGTCAGAAGAGGGTATCGGATTCCCCTGGAACTGGAGTTCTCCTGGAATTGGAGTTTCAGACGGTTCTCAGCCGCCATGTGGGTGCTGGGGATCGAACCCGAGTCCTCTGTAAGAGCGGTCAGCGCTCTTAACCGCTAGGCCATCTCTCCAGCCCTAGACTATTTTTTTTATTATTATTATCTACACGTTTCTCAGTCTCTCTTTATTGTGCACAAGGGGTCGGGCAGATTGCTTCACCCAGGCATCCCGCAAAGTAGGCGGGTCGCCTTAAGGGCAACCTTTACCTGCTCAAAAATTTCGTCTCACATTAGCAGCGAGGACTCGGGCGTCACCCCGAATCGTTATTTTCCTTACTCATAAATTTAAGGCATAGAGTTCAGACTATTAAAGGTTAAACTATGTCCCCACAAAAGATATGTTGATTACCCCCCAGAGACCTGCATCTGGTCAACCTGGAGAAAATAAGAGACTATAGGTTGCTCAGCCCTAAATGGAACATCTATATAACACCCCTCCACCACAAGGCTCAGGGAGCACCTCAGAAGATGAGGTGGAAAGCTTGTAAGAGTCAGAGGCAAGTCAGCAGATGATTACAATGAACCCACTGTTTCCAGAGACAACAGTTTTCCATACATGTGGGGATGTCAGTCCTGCAATTAAACAGGTTGAAGAGGGTATGGTTTGGGGTTACTCCAGTAACATCACAGGGACTGTATCAGAGGGTGCAAATACATTAATTCTATGGAACAAGCAGCTTATATAGGTCTAGGGCAGGCAGCCTCTACATCATATGACCCCACCTCCCAGCAACCAATCCTAGACCTCCATACATACCATCACACATCATCCCAGCCAGGGGGCATGCAGACAAACAAGTCAGCTCATGGCACCAAGCAAGTGCTAGCATCAGGTGACAGGATGTGCCCTGTACTATAGTATTACCTAGTGTGCAAGGCAGATTGTGCTTGTACATGTGCAAGATACGCCTGAATCCAGGACTGCTGTCCCACAAGCTCAAGCCAGACAAAATTTCAGCAGTGGGGTGGGCATGAGGATGAAGTCCCACCCCTTGCTGACGAGCTCTTGGCAACTGATAGCTGCAAGGAGACAGAGAGTCCTTTTTTTTTTTTAGCAATATGATCCCTGCTAGGTATACCATGCTCCAGGAAATGGGTCCACACATCTTAAAAGAATTTCATACAATGAAAATATTATTTAAAATGACACATTGAAATGTGAATCCTCTGAATGTCATCCTACATGGAATGGGTTATTAACATGTAACTATTTAAGAAGTTATCCTTGTACACAGTGGGCTCTCAGGTCTGACTAGTGTCCTTACAGAACGAGACAGGGAAAAGAGTCATCTGACAACAGAGACAGATGAATGACTATAAGAGGAATGAATCTTGCAAGCCAAGAAGCAATTCAGATTGCAGGACAGGCCAGAGGCTGGAAGAGGGAAGCAATTTCCCCAGGATTTCAGAGCGAGTGTGACTCTGTCATCACCTTGGCTTTAGAAGTCTAACTTCTAGAACTGCAAAACAACCATACACCAGAGAGAAGAGAAAAGATTCACTATCTAAACATCAAGAGTGGATTAGTAACTAGAACAGACAAGGAACTCAGACAACCAAACACCAAGAAAACAACCCAAATAGAAATGAACTATAGTACAAAACAGTATGCTTAACACAATAAATGCAAATGGCCATGAAACAAAGAAGTGTTCAACATTCTTACCTATCAGAGGCATGCAAATTAAAATTACTTTAAGATTCCATCTCATCTTAGTCAGAATGGCAGTCAGCAAGGACACAGATGTCCAGAAATTCTGTCATGAATGTGGAAAAGAGGAACCCTCAAATACCACTGACAGGTTTGCAAACTCATGAAGCCACTTTGGAAATCAGTCTGGATGCTCCTCCAAGAACTAAAAAGAGAACTACCATATGGCCCAGCCATACCACTCCTGGGCATACACGCAAAGAAATTTACATCCTACTACATAGATACCTGCACATCCGTGTTCACTGCAACTGTATTTGTAACAGCCAGGAAATGGAATCACCCTACATGCTCATTAACTGCTGAATGGAGTGAGTGTGGTATATACACACAATGGAATTTTATTCAGTTATAAAGAAAAATGAAACTTGCAGGTAAATGGATGAACTAGGAAAAGCTATATTGAATAAGGTATCCTAGACCAAGGAAGAAAGATGGTGTATATTCTCTCCTGTATTGGGGTTCTGTTGGCCTTTCGTTTTGTGTGTTTAACATGGAGTACTCCAACATTTTGGAAAGTAGAAAGGGGACAATTAGGGGGCATTGCCTTGGAGGATAGGGGACAACAGTTCATGGATAAAATGAGGGTGGAGAGGACAACACTGGGGTAGAAACACTGGGATAGAGAGACTCATGAAGGGGTAGAGTCAGGAGGGATAATCAAAAAAAGAGGCCTGAAAATCCATCCCAAAACATATCACATTAACAAAAAAACTCTAAAGAGAGTTTGAAGGAAGACACTCAGCAAGGCCTAACAGAGATTGGCTTATCTATAATGAGTTACTGAAGAGAAAGCCCCGTGTCACATGTGAGATATTTCCAAAGGAGTTCTTGGCCATGGAGGCCTCCAAACCCCACAACATCACATGCTCTTTCCATTGCTCTCGGTTGCCCACCAAAGCTAAGAGATAAAGCTCCATTGCTGAAGACATCATACAACTTGGAAGCAAGATACAGATAAATCAAGCTGTAAATGAGCTGGAACCCTGGGACTTTGACTACTATAGGAGTGAAGGCATTGATGTTCTTATCCGGCTGTGAACTCTGTGAACTATAATACCAACCTACCATGCAAGGTAAGCTCACTGATGCAATAATAGTGCAACTGTCTGGGGGTTGAAAAATTGCTTACTGATTGTATTTGAGGCCTGTCCCATGAGAGTGAATCCATGCCTCATACTGCAGACCTGGTCCAAAACCCATAACTGAGGAGTTCTTGAGCCCTTGGGGAGAGCCTACTGCCTCTGCTTAGTTAAACTGAAATACCATCAAACAGGCTTTTAAAATATCCTTTAATCCACAAGCTACTATCATATCAGCCTAGTCAGAGAAACTTGTTCTTGTGGTGAATGTAGGTAAACATAGAAACCTGAGAATGCACAGGATGCTGAAAATAAAGACAGTTGAGGACTCAGCTCTGAACAAGTCATATATATTGCCTCTTTTAAAAAAAATCACCCTTGGGGGCTGGAGAGATGGCCTGGCAGGTTAAGAGCGCCGACTACTCTTGCAGAGGACCCGGGTTCGATCCCTAGCACCCACATGGCGGCTGAGAGCCATCTTTGACTCCAGTTCCTCAGGGGAATCCGACGCCCTCTTCTGACCTCCGAGGCATTGCATGACACGGGTGCACAGACCTACATGCAGAAAGTACATTCATACACATAAAACATGAATAAATTAAAAAAAAAAATAACCCTTAGCTGGGCGTCGTGGCCCACGCCTTTAATCCCAGCACTCGGGAGGCAGAGGCAGGGGCAGGCAGATCTCTGTGAGTTCAAGGCCGGCCTGGTCTATGTAGAGAATTCCAGGACAACTGGAGCTACAGGGCAATCCTGTTTCAAAAAGATCAAAAAAAAAAAAATCACCCTTTACTGAATGATAAGCAACAAACATAATGATAGGTTTGAATATATTTAAAAATGTGATATTAAATGTTTTATTACAGTAGCAGGGATGAGGTAGAGCAGAGGATTATAGAAGCTGTAAGTTGAATAAAACAGTAGAATCACATTCTTTTGAAGGATTTAACAATGTATACCACCTCTTTAAGGCTCAGGGAATATAGCAGAAGAGGGAATGGAAAGTGTGTAAGAGTTAGGAGATAGAGAGAAGGGCTACATAATAGAATCTTCTAAGCATAACATTGCCTGGCCTTTGTGAGCTCACAGCAGGTGCACCTGCTTGCACTGGCCTGCACAAGCTCAGCCCACTAAACAGTCAGACATGGATGGAGAGGGAGTTCACAGAGCCTCACTACTTACTGCTGAACTATTGGCAACTAACAGACTCTGAGAGGGAGGCATAGTATCCAGATGTGTGGCAGTTGGCAAACCCACTAGTCTCTAACTAATACTTTCAAACCCAGGTTCACAGAGATGGCCCTGGTTAAACTCTGTGGGACACAAAACAAAAAGTTATGAATATGAAAAAGATATTTGTATAGAAGGAGGGGAGGCTGGCAAGAGTGAGAGGGAAATAAGAACAGGTCAGTGGAGGGTAACCAGAATATATTACACATGTATCATATTGTCCAAAAACAAGACTTATTAATAAAAATACCATCAATACTGTTACAGATATGAAATAACAACTCATGGAATAAGAGAACATATTTACAAATTATGTATTTTAATAAGGAATTCATATGACATATACACATACATATAAATATATATATATATATATATATATATATATATATATATATATATATATATATTTCTCTTATAAGTTAATAATTAAAAAGACAACACAATTTCTCTTTTCAGGTGATAATGTGAATAGATGTTTCTCCAAAGAAGTTATGTCAAAAATTCCATGACACCCTAAGAATGCTTGAAACCACTAGCCATTAGGGAGATGAAAACCAATACAATTATGAGAAAGCCACCAGAGAAGAAATAGAGGTGGGCAGTATCAGGGTCTCTGGGGTGCTCATGGGATAGATAATGTGCATCCTTATACAATGAAGGCTGATCCCACTTCTAGAAGACAATCCAGATATTTCACAAAAACTTACAGAGACTTACCACAGAACTCAGAATTCTGCTCCTAAGTATACACTCAAGAGAATTAAAGACATATCCACAAAAAGATGTGCATAAGAGGGGCTGGGGAGATGGCTCAGTGCCCTGCAAGCAGGAGGACTACAGTCTGTATCCCCACCAGCCATATGGATGCTGGCTGGACACAGAAGCCCGCCTGCAATCTCATGAGATGGGAGATGGAGACAAGGAATCCACAGAGTCAACTGGCTAGCTAGATTAGATGAATCAGCAAGGTCTGAGCTACGTGCCTTATTATATATTTAAGAAGGAGAATAATTGAAGAAGACAACCAGTGTTGACTTCTGACCTCTCCACGGTGCACCTGAAAATACATGTGCATACACACAGGTGAGCATGTATTCACACATGCACACCACCCACCCCCTCACACATACACAAATGGATGTGAATAAATATATAGAGCACTAGTGGAATAGCTGTCAAGTAGATGCAATCCAAATGTCATTAATAGACAAGCAAACAGACAAAATATGGTATATCCTTAGAGTGGATTAGTATTTGGCAATAAAAAGATCAAACTCTTCTCCCTAAAACCTGGCAGTCAAGTTAATAGTGTAAGCTTTTCCTACAACCAACGAAAACCATCACTGTATCAAATGAGTGGAAAAACAGTGTGCTCTGAGCAGTAGAGTATGGTTAAGGATAGCTTCTGACCAATATCATGTTAGAGCAAAGACTCTCAAGCACTATAATATCGCTAATGAGTAACACCAGAGACTGTTACTTGGTGACACTGAAGGTGTTTCTTAACCTTGACAAGCTTCCATCATTCATCTGTAAGTTATAGGTTACAAATATTAAAACTCAAAGAACTGTTGTTAGAATTTGGCAATACATGCATCAGTCATAATGAATACCTCACATATATGTTTTATACTACCTTTTGATCTGATATTATTATTATAGCCTATTATTATTATTATTAAATAGAAAATCCTGAAAAGAATACTTTGATATAAACATGAGGATGTCAACATCTTGTTATCACCCTTTCATGCAGGAAACAATCCTCAAATCTTAAAAGATTAAGTTATAAATAAAGTGAAATTAAACATGGTTTGACCATATTATCCATGAATAAACAGCATTATGTCTTTTACATTAAAGTTTCAATACAGAATTTCATTCTAGTAGTTTGTTTTTAGTAAGTGATACTAACCAATGAATCACTCAAACATGCTTAGAGAAGACAGCTGATTCACACCAGCAGCTGAAGGACAAAGTTCCCTCTCTAGGAAACACAAATAGAGAATTCAAACTCTGGACTTAGGTGCCCTGAGTTTCTTATGGAATCTCATACCAATGTCTATTGGTAATGCCTATAGATGAGCCTAGCAAAAATAGTTTGTCTTCCATTGCTACTAAATCTTTATTTTATGAACAAAAGAATCATGCTTGTGGCATATGTAGAAATCCCCTCATGTCATTATAGAATGTCTAGATTTTCCTATCATGTTCTACTTAGAATGCCTGAGCCTATATGTTCTCAGAAATGACTCACAGAACCTAACAGTAATAAGTTCAATCTGAACATTGAACTTTAAATTAATATTTATTAGGCTGTCTTGAGCATATCTTAGTCACACCATTCATTCCCAGAAACGTCACATTTGTTTGGGGGGTGGGATATACTTTGTTTATAAAGTTAAAATATATCAGTTGATGGACATGTAGGTTGTTTCCAATTCCTGGATCTTATGAAAATGACAGCAATGAACATGGGTGAACAGGTATTTCTGTAGTGAAGTAGAGAGTCTTCTGGTTATATGCCCTTTCCGGGCATTATATGCTAATGAAAAAAAAAAAAACCTCAATGCCAGGAATGTACTCCCTTTCTAGGAAATGATGACCAGGGGATCCACAGACCCTCAAACAATACTGACCATTACCCCTGTGACCACTAGAACTGGATGTTAAGACCACATTGTTGAAGACACTACATCCATGAGTAGAATGATCGAGGAGAAGTCAAGCCAGTGCTGACTTCAGAGCCTCATCTCCACTGGCTAGCATTCAGAGTCCTGGAAGGTATAATGCAGGCTACCTGAAGGGAAAAATAATCATCAGCATTACCCAGCTGTGAATCCTGTGAACTACAATAACAACTGACCTGATAAGATTTGCCCACCAGGGCAATAGTGGTATGAATATTATGGGCATAATCAACCACTCTGTATTTGGATTTAAGGTCTGTTTCCTAGGATGAAGCCCATACCCGACATTGCTATCAGGCCTAGGAACCTGAGGCTAGATGGGATGCAGGGCATACAAGAGAACCTAATGCTATTAAATAGTTACTGTGTTAAGCTGACTCAGTGACATTATTATACGGATAGATTAATGCATCTTACAGCTCTCACCAGAAAAGTTTCCTTATGCAGCAGATAGTGATTAACAGGGAAACCTACAATGATCAATATGTAGAGAATAAGAAACTGCAGAGTGATTATTGCTGGATAAGACACCTTTATCTAACTCCTGCCTGCAAGGCTCAGGAATCCTGATGAAAGAGGGGGCAGAAAAAGCTGCAGGTGGTAGATGGCCAGAAGTTTCTTCCAGATAGCCAGTTACTCATGGAAACCCACAGCAATAGTGATAGCACACACAAATCCCATATAGGCTTAAGCCAGAAAAATTCTCAGCAATGACATGAGAAGGTGGGTTAGAAGCTCCAGCCCCATCTAAGGAAATTGTGGCAACAGATGGCTTCTGGGAGGGGCAGAGAGTCTCTTTCAAGCATGGGACTCTTGGTAGGTTAACCAGGCTCCAGTAGATGGACCCTCAGTGAAGATTATTTGGAGAAACAAATTAGACTCTATAGACTCTATAAACATTATTATATACGTCTATACACATATGTAATACACAAACATAATATTACACACATATGTCACATTAAATCAGGCAGGGAGAAATACACTTAAGTGCAGATAGGGGAGTCAATCTAGGTACTATCAAATGATATTGTATGAAAAATCATAAAAATTCAATATAAATAGATAAAGTTAAATACATACAAAAACTCAAGGCAAAGGAGGGAACAACTCTGAGAGTCTTGGACAAGCTTGCCAAGTAAAAACAAAACATAACAGGAATTTTCGAAAACTAAGGGAGTTCTCTGTGTCAATCATTAGGAACTGAAGCCTTCAGAATAACATGGAGGCCACATGATTCTGGAGCCCATTCTGTTAGGGACCTAACAACTAAACGCTCACTGTAGCTGTTAGGATTTGAATCTGAAACATAATCTGAACACATCTCTTGGTGGTGATGCTATTTTGGGGGGTCATGGAAAGTTAGGTGGGGCAGAGCATTCCAAGCAAAACTAAGTCCCAGGGGTGGCCCTTCGAAGGTCTTCCTGTCTCTGGTTCCACCTTTGACCTCTGCTTCCTTGCGCACTGAAATAGTAACGTGGACATCCTCTGCCTGGCACTCCCAGTACCAGGCCCTCCCTGACATGATGGACCAAAACATCACCAAAAATAGATACTTTCCACCATTAGTTGTTTCTGTCAGGTACAAGGTCGTGGTCATAGCAACACAAAAGTAATTAAAGTAAATACTTTGAGTCATTTTCTAAATATTCAAACATCCCCTTCAAGCTAGCCAGGCTCCATCGGATTCCACCAGGGAAGCAGGAGGAAGAGATGATGATCTTCCTCTGGCACCAATAGTTACCCTCCATCTAAGACTGCACGCCTTGTGATGTGGGCTGCAGAGGGAAACTGGAAGGCTTGAGGCAAAAAAAGATGAAGTGGAAGAATAGATAAGACCCCCTAAATGTCAAGTATGCTTCATTTGTTGTGGCAGTAAAAACAATCCCTTTTATGGGATTTTCTAACTTTATGAAATGACAGAGACAATTTCATTAATCACTTCTGAAAACCTACCAGAATCTTGTCATTGTGACCACTTCAAAAATGAGGCCCCATGTACTCTAGTGGGTTAGGGTCATTATCACAGTCTTTGACATGTCTAAGTCATGACATATATTATGCATGTAATATACTAAGTAGTCCTTAAATAAATAAATAATAGCAATTTTCTGTGTAGAAAGCATGAACCACAACTCTTAGATATAGCTTCACAAACAAAAGAATTATTTTAAAACACAGGAAACAAACCATGAATTAAAATGACTCACATTGGGGGCTGGAGAAATGGCTCAGCAGTTAAGGGAACTGGATGTTCCTGAAGAAGACCTGGGTTTGAATCCCAGCCACCCACATGGCGGCTAACAACCATCTATAACTCCAGTTCCAGGGGATCCAATGCCCTCTTCTGGCCTCCACATGCACTGAATGACATAGCTGCACTTACATACAAATAAACAAATTGTTAAGTGATTTACATTTACAAGGCAAAACAAGGAAGACCAAAGTTCTGGGTTACTGAAACTCAGTTTCTCGCTCTCCTCCTCCATGTTCTCCTTTCTAGATCCTTTCCTGTACTTCACTATCATTTTTATCCCACAGAGGGAGAAGAGATCCACAATGCATTTGTTGTTCAATGTCTTTGAGTCATGCATGATCCCAATCCACACGCTGTTCTTCCCCTCTTGGCTCAGCTCCAGGACTTGTCTCCTGCCTGCAGGCCAACAGTCTCTAAGCTTTGCTCTCACAAGAGGTGGGGGTGGGGGGGAACCGCAGGAGATCACCTGTGGAAAATGAGCAGACTCACATGAAGAGAGCTGGGAGAATAGTAACTCCATTTATTTTCTGTCAATGAGGTCTATATATTGAAGGCTACTGTGCTCTGGACAAGGAGGTGAGGGGGCAGGTGGAAGGGAGGGGTGAGCCACCTTGGCTCTAATCAGGGGGCTGTAGAGCTCTGGTTTGTGCAACAGGTAACTAGAGGTGTGACATTTTGCTCAATGCTTCAAGGGAAGGGGCCATCCAGTCCTGGAACTTTGCAGAGATAGGGTGAAGCGAAAATCATTGTAATATCCCAAATCTTCCTGCTACAGATAACTCACAGAGGCAACTGAATGCCCACAGAGATCAGATAACTGGAAATCTTCCAGGTCAGGTCTTACAAGTTCTTGCTTCAAGCCATGCACAAAGTTTCATTACCACATGCATTCTGTGCTCCAGGAGCCAAAAGTCAATGTTGCTTGTACATTGGCCCAGCTACAAAAGATCTTTAGGATGCTTCTGAATTTTTTCAGACAACTCAGGATTCCTGAAACTCTTACACACTGCTATCTTTTTAGAAACCTTACCCCCTGAATGTCACCAACCCTGGAGAGCCCATGTTCCCACACAGTTCCCTTTTTTCATTATCTTTTTACACTAAACCAATGAGACAGTTACCAAAAGATCCGTTTCTAAAGCCTGAAATGCTAAGGCCAATAGAGAGTGGAAGGTCCCTATTCAAAGAGCTCGTTGTACATAGACTTTCACTGATGGTAATGTGAGACATGTTCCTTGATTGAAACGTATCCCAGTAGCATCCATCTAGGGTTATAGGGTGATTAATTTTATGCAACTACATGAAAGATAGCTAAGTACAGTACAAATAAGTACTTCAAGGCCAAGCTAATGTATCAATCAATATGTTCTCAATTGCAAGTTTTAGACTATACAACTCAGTGTGCCTTAATCTAAAAATGTGTTATTCCCAGGTGAACACTGGTACATGTTTAACAGTGGTTCTTCAGAGAATTAGTAGTATTTGTTATTTCTATTACATCTATATGACTACCATGAATAATCACAAGCCGCTAACAGTTCCTGAACAGAACTGGGAAGGCATGCATACAATCAGTTCTTACCACAAGAGCTGACTCCAGCTCATCATGTAATAAGAAATCAACAAATGGGGGGTAACTCAGTAGCTGAGAACATCATCAACCATGCAAGTGATTCTGAGTTTCCCTATCTGTGTCTGTGAAGTATTGCCTGTTCATCTCAGGCTTGGCTCTTTTTTTTTAATTTTTTAAAATATTTTATTTAATTTTATTTATGCGTATGAATGTACTGTCTGCATGTAGGTCTGGGCACCCCTGCTGTGCAACACCGCGGAGATCAGAAGAGGGCATCAGATTCCCCTGGAACTGGAGTTCTCCTGGAATTGGAGTTATAGACGGTTCGCAGCCGCCATGTGGGTGCTGGGGATCGAACCCGGGTCCTCTGTAAGAGAAGTAGGCTCTCTTAACCACTAGGCCATCTCTCCAGCCCCAGGCTTGGCTCTTCATGCCTTTAAAAATGCTGTTTGGGTCCAGGAAGCAAGTCCCTGCACAACCACCTCAAAATGCAAAAAGGATAATTCCCCATGCTAGTCTCTGGCTATTCTAGATAGCTATCTGTTGCTGTTGATAAAACATAGCCTATAATCCCAGCACTTGGGAGCCAGAGGCAGGCAGATCTCTGTGAGTTCAAGGCCAGCCTGATCTACATAGTGAGTTCCAGGGCAGCTAGGGCTACAGGGAGATCCTGTCTCAAAAACACCCCCCCCCAAAAAAAAAAACATGGACCAAAAGCAGCTTGGGGAGGAAAGGGTTTGTTTGGCTTCCAAGTCCCAGTCACAGTCTATCACTGACAGAAGCAAAGGCAGGAGTTTTAAAAGGCAAGAACCTGGAGGCAGGAACTGAAGCAGAGGCCACACAGGGATGCTAGTTACTGGCTTGCACTCCCCTCCCTCTGTTCAGCTACTCCTCTTATGTGATCCAGGCCCACCTGGCCAGCAATGGCACCATCTACAGTGGGCTGGGCTCTTCTATATCATTCAGCAATCCAGAAAATGCCAATCTGATGGAGGGAATTCCTCTATAGAGATTCCCTCTTCCCAGAGGTCTCTAGCTTGTATCAAGTTGACAAAAACTAGCATACTGGCTTATTTCTCTGTCAGCCATTAAATAGTCCCATTCCCCTGGCAGTTTGACAATGAAAGAAATATATTGTGTGTCCTTTTTTGTATGTGGAACATATATATGAGACACAAAAGAGGAGGAAAGACCATAGGAAGAGGAAAAGAGGAGAGTGGACACACTCAGATGAATATGAGCAAAATATGATAGGTGTATATGAAATGGCATAAAGAAACCCATTGCTTTGTGCACATACTGAAAATTTAGTTAAAGAGGAAATTTGTTATAGTATTTCTAAAAGACACAGATGGGAGGGAAGTGGACCAACTTCTAGTCTCTAAATGACATTCATTTGTGATGTATCTCTTGTCCATTGTAAGCAGATTCTGTCTTATGAGCACATAGTTCTCTTTTGCCCAGTGTAGGCCTGTGTACACTCTGAGACAAGTCTCCCAGAGCATTTCTCTTTTTTTAATTTTATTTTTTTATGTGTATGAATGTACTGTCTGCATGTAGGTCTGTGCACTCATGTCGTGCAATGCTGCGGAGGTCAGAAGAGGGTGTCAGATTCCCCTGGGTCTGGAGTCAAAGACCGTTCTCAGCCGCCATGTGGGTGCTGTGGATCGAACCCGGGTCCTCTGTAAGAGCAGTCGGCGCTCTTAACTGCTATGCCATCTCTCCAGCCCCATCAGAGTATTTCTTTTATTTTTTAATTTTATTTATTTTTATGTATATGAATGTACTGTCTGCATGTAGGTTTGTGCACCCGTGTCATACGGTGCTGCAGAGGTCAGAAGAGGGCGTCGGATTCCCCTGGAACTGGAGGCAAAGATGGCTTTCAGCCACCACGTGGGTGCTGGGGATCGAACCCGGGTCCTCTGCAAGAGCGGTTGGTGCTCTTAACTGCTAGGCCATCTCTCCAGCCCCTCATTAGAGCATTTCTAAGGTGCAGTCACAGTAGGGCAAGATTCTTCCATGCCATTAAAGCATATTTTAGAATTTTTGAAGTTTGTGTGGTGGTGGTGGTGGTGTGTGTGTGTGTGTGTGTGTGTGTGTGTACAGATGCACATGTACATGTTACTGCCTTTGGAGGCCAGAAGGAAACAGCAGATTCCTTGAAACTGGAGTTGCAGGCGGGTGTGAGATTCCCTACTGGTGTGTTGGGAATCAAACCTGAGTCCTCTAGAAGAGCTGCACCATCTCTCCAGCCCAATAAACATTTTAAAATCTATGGTTTTATAAGCTATCAAGACTTTATTATAATCTATAATATTCTGAAGCAGTTCTTGACTCTGCTTAGCTATTTAGACCCTCTCCCCAGCCTCCCCGTCCCTGACTTGGACCTAGGCCTCCTCCTGCTCCTCCCTCCTCAGAGCTCCAGACTAGCCTGCCAGCACCAGGCCCCTGGATCCCCACAGTCTCGAATTGGGCTCAGACCCATCTGTTCTCCTGGAGAGTTCTTGACCACCCAGCCTGGAACCATCCTGCTCTGCCAATAAAGAAGTCAAAAGGGAAGGGGCTTGAGAGAGGGCTTAGCAGTTAAGAACACTAGCTCCTCTTTAAGAAGGCCTGTGTTTGATTCCCAGCTCCCATATGGTAACTAACAACTGTCCAAAACTCCAGTTTCCACCATCAACTCTCTTCTGTCCTCTGAGGGCACTGCATGACACAGGCACACTTACATACATGCAGGCATAAGACTCAAACATATAAAATAAAAATCAAAAAATAAAAACCAAAAGTGAGAGGCTGAAGCACAGGCCAACTATCTATTCATACCAGACCAGCAAGCAACCATGCTACATCAGCATATAAACAGAGCCAAACTTCAACCAAACAAAGGCAGACTAGAATTTCATAAGAGACACATAACCAACAAAAGGAATCTGTATGAGCGTGGGAGTGGTGGTGCACGCCTTTAATCCTAGCACTCGGGAGGCAGAAGCAGGCAGATCTTTGTGAGTTCAAGGACTGCCTGATCTACAGAGTGAGTTCTAGGACAGCTGGGGCTACAGGGAGACCTGTCTTGAAAAGACCAAAAAAGAAAGAAAAAAAATCCATATGCTCAACCCACAATGCAAAAAGACAAATAATATGAAAAACTGAAAACATGTTCCCACCCAAAACCATCAGTCTTACAAAACTGTGCAACAAATGGCTAAGAAACACCATAAAAGGTGTTCAACAGCCTTAATTACTAGGGAAATGCTAAACTACTTTTTAATACAGAACAATTAATGACTCTAAGAGCTGGTTCTTTGAGAGCTTAAACAAAATAGACAGACTCCTAGCCCACTTAACCAAAAGAAAGAAAGAGCAAATCAAAATTAGCAAAATCAGAAACAAAAGGGGAAACATCATGACACCAAAAATATACAGATAAAAATCACTTTCAATGTTCAGATGGAACTTATTACTGTTAGGTTCTGTGAGTCATTTCTGAGAACATATAGGCTCAGGCATTCTAAGTAGAACATGATAGGAATATCTAGACATTCTATAATGACATGAGGAGATTTCTGCATACACCACAGGGATGATCTTTTGTTCATAAAACAAAGATTTAGTAGCAATGGAAGACAAACTATTTTTTGTTAGGCTCATCTATAGGCATTACCAATAGGCATTGGTATGAGATTCCATAAAAATTCAGGGCCTAAGTCCAGAGTTTGAATTCTCTATTTGTGTTTCCTAGAGAGGGAACTTTGTCCTTCAGCTGCTGGTGTGAATCTGCTGTCTTCTCTAAGCATGTTTGAGTGATTCATCCTCTAAGCATGTTTGAGTGATTCATCAGTCAATAAATGGATAGTCTAAATGTGGTACTTCTGCACAGAAGTTCTACCCAGTGATAAAGAAAAATAAAATTCTGAAGTTTGGAAGTAAGAGAATATTAATGCATCTCTCAGTTCTCACCAGAAAAGCTTCCTCATGCAACAGATAGTGATTAACACAGAAAGCTACAACTGCCCATGTCCCCAGAGAGGTCTCCTGTATTTAACACCTGCCATCCAAGGCTCAGTGGCCATTCTGGAAGAGGGGGCAGAAAGATTGTAAGGGTCAGGGGTGGTGGAGGACCACAGGGAAACAGAGTGACAGCATGCACAAAACCCATGCAAACTCAAACAAGACAAAAACCAGCATAGAAGTGGGGAGATTGGTAAGAAGCCCCAACCTTAGCTGAGGAGCTATTGACAACCACTGATCAATGCTGAGTGAGGGAGAGTTGGTTTTCTTTAAGGGAGTGACACTAGATAGGTTGACTTTCCACCAGTGGATGCCCTCACAATAAGGGACATTTGGTGGCACAAACATGACTAGATAGGCCTTATCATATATGACAAGATCCATGAAATTGGATGGGGGGCAATGGGTGATGCAGATGGAGGGTTCTCAATACAACAAATGTGTATATATGAAATGCCCAAAATTAAATATATTTATAAGAAATGAATATTGGGAAAATCATTTTTAAAGTAGTTCTTATATTCTGATTATAAGCTAAAATGATGTGTCTGATAATTGAATATCCAAATAGCAGGAAGCTCCCTTCTTAATAGTCACTAAGGCTGATCATTCTGTGTTCATTAAGTAAAATTGCTACCTGGAGGTTCTGAACTAATGATTGATACATGATACATAGATAGGTAGGTAGGTAAGTAGGTAGGTAGATAGATGATAGATAGATGATAGATAGATAGATAGATAGATAGATAGATAGATAGATCATCAATAAAAGATAGATGGTAGATGATAGAAAATTGATAGATTATTGATAAGGATAGATTAGATAGATTGATGATAGGTAGATGATAGATGATAGCTAGATAGATGTTAGATAGATATACTAGATCGATACATAGATGATAGGTGATTGATAGACAAATGATAGATATAGAAAGATAGATAGATAGATAGATAGATAGATGATAGATAGATAGATAGATAGATAGATAGATAGATAGATATCTGAAGAGAACTATGGACTAAATATCTACAGACCCTCCTCTAGGTCATAACCCTGTTACCATTTAGCTGTGTAACCTCAAACAAGCTTAACCTCTAACTTTCTTATTTGTGAAGTCATTTTACAAAATAGACCATAAGTTGCTTTCTGGTCTAAAGGGCAATAGCTCAAATTAATAATAATGCCCAAAATGAAGATGCTAACTCTCCAGGCAACCTTGACTAAGCCAATTAACTTGTGTTCTCTGAATTCTTTGTGCACAAGAATACCCAATACAATGAGGTGCATTAGCTCCTACCTCTTCAGACAAATTATGTAAGACTGCATAGAAAAGGAAGCATTCACTGAGTAAAAACAATAAGCAGTTACTAAAATAGAGACACAACCCTCTGTGCTGATGACGAGTGATGCTGTCATATGTCTCCAAAGAGGTCTGAGTCAAGCAAGCTGCAATCAAGAAGAGCAGAAGGCAATGAGGCAAGCCTAATCTTCTATAAACCTGTCTCCCAGAGGGGATGTGCTTCTGTAGTAAATGGAAGGATCCCGAGAGGTTGTTTAGAAACAGAAAAAAAAAAATAATCCATCTGTGCATGTAATATAGCCAATTCATTGCAATCCAATTTACAACTGATCTGATCCAAAAGCTAGATGCTTGGAAATCACAAGTAAATGTTACACATAGGATTTTTTTAATGGGCTGACTATAAATGTGGTGGGGTATTTTGCATTGTTTTGGGGTGTTTATTTGTCTCAATCCTTTTGCATTTGTAAGAGAGTTGAGCACTTATGAGACTAAGGATTATATAAGCAAAACTAGCCGTCGATGGCAGATAAATGGAACTCTGTCACCAGATCACCAGGCAACCAGGGGCGCTGCAGGCAAATGCGAATCCCACTGAATGTTCTCTTCAGTAGCGAACTGCACTGGGTCATGTGCTGACTTCAAGATTCTTTATCTCTATCTCCTGTACACTGTCAGAGTTCCTATTTTTTCCTATCTCTACTTTTGGTCCTGGCCTTAATCAGTCATGGGGAGAACTTATTGAAGCATCTGTGCTCCATCTTGCCAAACCAGGGATCAAAAAGAAGTATAATTCTGCAGATACTCTCCCTAAAATAGCACTGCAACCTGCCATCTCCCCCCCCCTCCACTTCTGGGAGAGGTACCCTGCTTCCTTCCCACCTGTTTCTATCCTGTATGTGTGCTGTAACTATTATCCCCCACTGCAAATGGAGTCCCCCTTGCCCAGAGAATTCTTCAGCTAACATCCGTGGGAAGTAACCATGGCAGAAGAAGACTTAATAATTGTACACTGGAGTCTCCTACCAGGGTTTGCCGGGTGTATCCATGTAGACTGCTTGTGTTCTTCCTTTATTTCTTGCAAGAAGAGTGAAAGAGGCAAACAGAGTACTCTGGAAATGAGGCTATTAATAAACTGAACATTGTGAGAGACATAAATTAAACCAGGAAATTTAATTTTAACACTTGCCTGAGAAAAACATTCTTTAATTTGCTGATCTGCACTCCTGTCTTTTAGAGTTCAGAAAGAGAAATTTAATGGTCTTTCCTTACAGGAACTCCGGCTTGGTCTCTGAGGACTCTTCTAACCTTCAGTCTATATGGTTTTCTGTGACAAATCCTAGTGATGTAGGGAAGGCTTTGTGTCTTTGTTTTACTTGGGGAATTTTCTTGGAATACTTATTTGCGCTAAAATCTTTCCTGTGATTGTTCTGTAAGGAATTCCAACTAATGAAGATTTTACTATGCAGTAGACTGCTCCAAACTGCAAATAGTGACATAGGATTTAAGGAGAACAACTTGGCTGACTTTCTACTCTGTTCTCAGTCCTCATCAGCGATTATTAAACAGAACTGCTTCAATAAGACCCTTCCATTCTGCTTTAGAACTGAATCAATGTGGTGCAATTCTAAGGAAGGCTTCTTTGTTTAACTTCTCTCTCTGCTTCAGAAACTCACTTTCTTGAGTTAGGCTGAGTAAATAAAATTCAAGATGATGTGTGTGTCCTTGCTGTCCAATTAAAGTCAGAGGCAGGAAACAGACACTGCTCTGGGGTGAATATCTTATGTTAGTTTCTGCCAACTGCAAACACCTTAGAAATGTTACCTTCCCAGTGGAGACACTTAATTTACAATATAGCTTCCTATTTTTTGTGGTAGTGTTTGTGCTGCTTTTACAATCCAAACACCTAAGAAGATAAACTAATGACTCAGAAGTTTGAATTGAAGCCACAGGCAGTATAAGTACCATTTGTTCCTTCCCTCCTTTAGCCTGCCTCAGTTCTACTAAGACCATTTCATTTTAATGGCTCTAGTTCTCTTACTTATCCTCTGACAGCAGCATCCACCTCTTCCTGCTTCAAATCTCTTCTCCTCTGTGATTGTAGCAGTCCAGAGGCTCCCTATAGCACAGAGGCTACAGTTTAGACACACGGGCATGGTGGGAGGCAGGGGTGCTCCTATGCATCCTCCCTGAAGACTGTTTTCTAACATTCAGTTATGTATCCTAAGTATATTTCACAGTGAAATCCTATGTAAATTATGTTTTCTAGATAAAGTGTGAGCATCAGGAAAGCTTGTCTTTCCTGCCTAGCAAGCAGGTACAAGCTCACATTCAAAGCCAACTGATCTTATTTCTGTCCGCTATCAATTAATTCTGTGAAACTTCTCACAAGGTGAGGCCCCAGCGATGGTGCAGAGAGTGCAAGCTCTGGGCTGGGGCTGGCTGAGGCCCAGCACTGTATGGTGATTTCCTGTGTGAGTGCTGCCTCTAAAGCCACTATGCACTTGACTCTGTTTCCTTCATGCTTTCTCCAGGCCACTGACAAGAAATTCCACAGTTACTTCTTCAACTAAAACTTCTAGTTATGTATCAGTAAAAGAAATTCTAATAAAAGTATCACATTAAATTTAAAAAGGATCTATTTGTACTAAAATATGTCAATGTTTATTAAATTCCTGGTTAAGGATCATGGAAAAAGTTAGATGAGGAGGAGACCGTGAGGCCACTGCCAAGCAGGCATGTCCAAGGTCTCACACACCCAACGACACTATGGATCAAGCCAAACCCAAAATCATAAACTTACTCAAAATGAGGTTTTTGTGATGTGTGTTCTTCAGGCTGTTGGTAACTCTACTATTGTGCTTCTCAAGCATGGAGTTACAGACATGTCTCAAAGTCAAAAGTTTAGACACGTACATGCTAGAGAATAAAAGAAACTCCCAAGGAGGATACAGAAATGAAATCTTCACAATACTTGGAGCCATGCCAGAAGAAGGGAATAGCAGCAAGCCGATGCTGCCACACATTTGGCCTCACCCCACTTATAAATTTGGACGTTATACAAAAAATCCCCCAAATGCATCCATTTAAGATTCTTCCTTTGAGATATTTCATTTTTAAAATATATTTTTACCGATTATTTTTATTGTATATGTCTTAATGCATTGCCTGCATGCGTGCAAGTGCACCTGTGTCGTGTGCAATCCCCACAGAAGTCAGAAGAGAGCATTGGACCCCCTTGGAACTGGAGTTATGGACGGTTGTTAGCTGCCATGTGGGTGCCGAGAACCAAACTCGGGTATTCAGCAAGAGCAGCCAGTGCTCTTAACTGCTGAGCCATCTCTGCTGAGCCAACTCTCCAGGTTCCCTCTCAGCTATTTTAACATGACCGAGATATTCTGAAGTGTGTTTGATGTATAAAATAACTATGTGCATATAGATTACAGTTATTTGAGCTTCATGTGGACAATATGCTTGCTAGATGTTCAGAAATGATGTAGCATAGTCCTTTTCCAGATGTCCAAGAACTATTATATAAGACTTCTTGGAACACTTAAAATATTTAGAGTTAAATGTGGAAAATCATCTGTTCTAACTCCTTAGTTCTTGCCTGTTAATCTCCCAACCGGAAGTGGATAAGGGCAGGTACCTGTGGCTCTCTAAGGAAATGGGTAGAGAACTTCTCAAGGTGTAGCCACAGAATTTGAATTGTCTTTGTCATCCTCATTACCACCATGGAAACAAGTAACTTGCAACTTTTCTTGTCAGCCATATAGTCATTTATATCACTGACAGATAATTACTGAGCATTTAGTAGTGAGAAAACTAATGCACAATTTGCCATCATCAGCTTTATAAACATACTCATTTTCTAACTAAAATTAGGTAAGGAGTTATTTCAGCTAAAGATTTATTAGAAGCCATCTGTGATCACCTCCCTGCCTTTTGGCTAACATCAAGTGTAGAAGCCATCTGTGAACCAATCACCCCTCCTGCAAAGCTCTAGAGGAGGGAATATGGATTGGCATTGGTAAAGAAAGTCTGAGTTTTTATTTTTTTTAATTTTTTTTATTAATTTTATTTATTTCTGTATGTGTATGAATGTACTGTCTGCATGCAGGTCTGTGCACCCATGTCGTGCAACGCCGCGGAGTTCAGAAGAGGGTCTCAGATTCCCCTGGAACTGGAGTTCTCCTGGAATTGGAGCTTCAGACGGTTCTCAGCCGCCCTGTGGGTGCTGGGGATCGAACCCGGCTCCTCTGTAAGAGCGGTCAGCGCTCTTAACCGCTAGGCCATCTCTCCAGCCCCAAGAAAGTCTGAGTTTTTATAAGAGAGCTATGGCTTCAGTGCAAGCCACTGTGCCATTGGCTAAACCATAGAGAGACATCATATCGCCTATTGAAGGGTTGGGACAGAGGGGTCAAAGGACTAGACCCTCTGAAGCAAAGGAAGAGGGCTTCATCTGGTGTTGCCCAACAATTGGTATGAAGGATCAGATTTTCCATGCCAGCTTAATGACACTATCAAGGTCCGAGGAATGTGGGAGGAAAGCTTGGTGGGATCCTGGGAACACAAGCTTTAGTATCTTTATGAGTCTCCACTCTAGAAATGACCCAAACAGCACTCCTTCTGAGAGAGGAGAAAGAAAACCAGAGTTGACAGGAGTCCAGGAAAAGAAAGTGAGGATTCTAGCTTGCTAGACAGCTTTACCAAGCATCAGTACCCCTTCCCTAGAGCTCCCAAGACATTCTCCCTCCAACGGACCCTCTAGATACTCCCAGACAGCATCGAAGCCACCCCCAAAAGGCAATGATGCTGTCTTCACCCCCACTGAAAGCATTAACAAGTAATTAGGGCACAAGGTAATACAGACCGTGGGGGCCAGAAAGCTTCCTCCAAGAAGGAGGAAAAGATTTCCTTAAGGTCAGTTGCTCCAAGGAGACAAATACCCAAAGAGTGCCCAAAACACCTCTAAGTGCAGTAGCAATAGCTTGCTATTGCAGTGCCCTCTCCTCCAGAAAGGTTAGGCTGGCTCCCTGTGAGGCAGGTGGGGAGGGGGATGTCACCTCTGGTTTATGTGCAGTGCAGGAGTCAATCCTGAGGTTAAAGCGTTGATGAGGATTTGCTATGTAACTGGCTTCAGAAATTGAGTTTCAAATGTGGATTAGTCATATGGTCAGGCTTCTTCCAGTGGGCAGCATGAGTCCAAGATTCTCACAATGTCCAGTATGAATCCTACATCCCATATGCCTTCACAAACCATTCCTGAAAGGACAGTAATGCCATAAAAGTCTCAGGGGTTCTATAAAATGGAAGAGCCCTGGCTCACTGAAGGCTCCACGTTCCTTGGTTAAGGTTCAGTAGCAGCCTCAGGGACTGAAGGTGTTGGTTGCACACTAAAATCTGTGGACTTTGAAAAACTTTAATGTTCAGATCCCCACCTCCACCCTCCTACCCATGCCCTGGCTGCTACATCCATGGGATCTAACTCTTTAGCCGTGGGTCCAGATTCAGCATTTTTAAAATCTTTGTAGCTGATACTACATGCAGCTGAGGTTCAAACCACAAAGAAGTGAAGCCAGTTCAGCTGAGAAAGACCTAGTTGAAATGATAGCTAAGGGGAAAAACTGTCATTTTAGGCTTTGTTGCTATTGTTTGTATTTTAGTGGAAAAGCATGACTTACTTGCTGTAAAAAAAAAAAAGTCAGGAATCACGCTTTTATTTACAGTGAGGGTGAGGATATTTCCAGTGTTTCTGTGTCTAAATAGATGAACAGAGGTACAGGCAAGCCAAACTGTGTTTTCAAGGATATTTCTGAAAACTTAGGTGAAGTTATGTGCTCTCCATCAGCTTCACTTGCCTATATATAACACAAAGTTAATGAGAGAATAAGGAGGAAACAAAATGAGCTGTAGAAACAGACCCTGGACTCAAGTCAGAGCTTAGTGTACCTGAATCCCTCTAATAGTTTTTTTAACCTTGGATAAATTACTTGAACTTCTTGAGTTTGTATATCTTATTATATAAACTAGAGAAAAACATAATTCCTACTTTATATAAGATTTTTCAAGATTAAGCTAGATAAGCCATATGAAGCACTTAGAATATGTCGGAGACTTACTGAGTACTAGGCAAGCATCATTTGCAAAGACTCTGGGGTCCAGTAAGTACAAGTAATTAGTAAGTGCTGTTCTTAGGATTATATAATTCTGTTTGTCTAGGTTTTAAGACACTCGGTGATAATTTTGAATAGGGATTCCATTTACCTTAAGTCCCTGGGACCTCAGAGGGAAATGCATCACAGAGGAGCTTGAGTGACAAATACTTTTTAGCCTTTGAAACAACCCTCACGCAGTTTACAGCAGACCTGCCAGTGATGGCTGAGGAGGTTTTCTTTTGCTAAACAACCTGTGATTTAAATCCATCATATCTGTGAACGAAATCGTCAGTGAGGGGATTTGACTGTAAAGGCACAGTCTTGTGACAGTTGATGGCAGAGCCTGGCAGAGGCATTTAGAAGTATTTCTTTGGGAGGCATCATGATACAGGGAGCTTGGCATATGGCAGCTTTTGAAATCTGTTAGGGTTAAGGATTTCCTTTAGTTATTTCTATGAGCCTATGAAGAATGTGCTGGGAACAAGTTAGTGCTGAGTCACAGACTTGAACAATTCCTGTAGTTTCAGCCTATTTTCACAATGAATTAAGTACGCATGTTGAGATGTGACATTAAGGTGTGTTTGACACTTTTTCATTATATTGCTAGCAATGTTTTGCTTTGTATATGTTGATGCTATTTATTAGTGACAGCCTTAATTGTTTTACTCTTCTTGAGGAATTCAATCTTCTGTCATCATAAATGTTGTTTTCTAATACAAGATTTGTTTTTTGGCCTTTTTGAGATGGTTCTCCCTGTAGGCAGAGCTGGCCTAGAGCTAGTGTAGACCAAGCATCCTAGATCCCACAGAGATCCCCATGCCCCTTCCTCCCAAGTGCTGGGATTAAAAGCTTTGCACTACTCCTGGCCTACAATATATTTGATCTGATAATTAGCAGATGTACTGGTTTCTTTGAATTAATTTTTACTTTGTTCTTTTCACCACGCCTTTTAAACTATAAATATGAAATATCCAGGTGATTTAGATATATCTTCTTCTTTTTGTTTTCAGTCTTTTTGAAACAGGGTCTTCTCCCTTTAGTCCCAGCTGACCTGGAGCCCTGTATGTACACCAGGCTTGTCTTGAACTCACCCAGAGCACTCTGCTTCCTGAGTGCTGGGATCAAAGTTGTGCGCCACCACACCCAGTGGCAATATATATTCCTTAAGCAGTATACATCTAGATTCCTTTTAATCTACTACAAATGGATAAGGATAGTTTACATATTTTCAACTTATTAGCAACCGGACGTGGTGGCACATGCCTTTAATCCTAGCACTTGGGAGGCAGAGGCAGGTGGATCTTTGTGAGTTCAAGGCCAGCCTGGTCTACAGAGTGAATTCCAGGACAACTGGGGCTACAGGGAAACCCGTCTCAAAAAGACAAATAAATAAATAAATAAATAAATAAATAAATAAATAAATAAATAAATTGAAATAAAAATGCATTAACATTTATATCCATATAGCATATAATTTAATTTTCCCAGTTTTAACTATTTTATATAAAATATTTTATTGATGTTTTATGTATTTCATACAACATTTCTCAGTCCAATTTAGACACATTCCCCTTTCCTAACCCCCACCCCACCCCAGTTCATGCACTCTGCCATACATGTCTTGCATCTTTTTCTCAGACCTTTTAAAGTTTTTCTCTGCAGAGGTTTATTGTTTTGGGCAGAATTTAACTGTTTCAGTCTGTTCTTTGACCCAATCCTTTAGTCGTTGTTCACTCCCATTTGTATTGTTCTAAAATATGCATGCATGCATATATATATATATATATTATATATATTTGTATGTATTTATAAATGTGGTATGGTTTATATATATTATTGATGTATATAATGTGTTATATACATATAAATATATTTAATTATACTTATATTTATATATAATATATATTATATATTTATATTATATTTTATAATATATTGCGCATGCATATTTTAAGAAATTATATTATAATGATATATTAATATATTATATTATGTTTACTAATATATTTATTTATATATCATTTACCATACGCATCAAACATCATACACACAGCAAACATTGCTAGCAATATATATGAAAAGTGTCAAACAGCACTTAAATTTCGTCCCCTCTCAACATGCAGTCTTTTTATATTATATATAATTATATCTATAATATATTATATACGATATAATAATATCTGATTATATATATTTATAATAATTATATATATGAATATTATATAAGTACGCATGTTGAGATGTGACATTAAGGTGTGTTTGACACTTTTTCATTATATTGCTAGCAATGTTTTGCTTTGTATATGTTGATGCTATTTATTAGTGACAGCCTTAATTGTTTTACTCTTCTTGAGGAATTCAATCTTCTGTCATCATAAATGTTGTTTTTCTAATACAAGATTTGTTTTTTATTTTGGCCTTTTTGAGATGGTTCTCCCTGTAGGCAGAGCTGGCCTAGAGCTAGTGTAGACCAAGCATCCTAGATCCCACAGAGATCCCCATGCCCCTTCCTCCCAAGTGCTGGGATTAAAAGCTTTGCACTACTCCCGGTATACTTATATGTATATACATATATATGTATATATATATACTCCTGGTATATGTATATACATATATATATGTATATATATATATATATATGTATATACATATACATATATATGTATATACTCCTGTATATACATATATATATACATATATATGTACATATATATATGTACATATATATATATATATATACATATATATGTAAATATATTATATATATATGTCACATATATACCAAAATTATGACCTCTGAAAATAAACTGTATGTTAATTCCAAAATATGTTTAGGAGTTCACATTTTTCCTTTTAATTTTATATTACTCTAAAATATGAATACATACCCTCCATCCATATACCCCAAATATAAGGTCTGAAAATAAGTGGTAAGTTAATTCTAGAACCCGTTATGGGATGCATATTATAACAGCACAGTTGCTTTCAGATAAAAAGAAATATAACATTAACTTTGCTCAGCTTGCCTTTCGACTGGGTACTTGGTGCTAGCATCCACAAATGAGGGATACCATTCCTCCTTTGTTTTTCTGGGACTGTGTTACTTCACTTAGCATAATGGCTTTGAGTTCTATCCATGTACTTGCAAAGTTTATGATGTCATCTTTCTTTACCACTGCATAGAATTCCCTTGTGTGCATGTATCACATTTTCTCTATCCACTGGTCCTTGAGGGACACTTGGGTTGCTTCCAGCTCTTCGCTACTGTGAAGAGAGCTGCAATAAACACAAATGTGCACATATCTCTGCAATAGGATGAGTTTTGTGGGTATATAACAAGGAGTGGTATGACTGGGTCAGGTGGCAGGCTCATTCTCAGTTTCTTAAGAGTTCTCCACACTGCTTTCCATAGGAGTTGCATGAGTTTGCATTCCCAGCAGCAGTGGATGAGTGTTCCCATTTCCTCACAACCTCTCCAGCATTTGGTATCCTTTTTTTTCTAGATCATAGCTAGTCTTACCTGAGTAAGATGAATTTTTTTTTTTTTTAGCCATGCTGAACACTTTTTAAAATCTTTCTCAGTCATCTTTACTTCTTCATTTTTGAAGTCTCTGTTCAGCTCTTGACTCCATCTTTTGAGTGGGTCATTTGTTTTCTTCCTCCTTTGTTTTTTGAGTAGTTTATATACTCTGGATGTTAATGCTCTATCAGATGTATCACTGGTGAAGGTTTCCTCCCACTCTGGGTTTTCTCTTCACCTCTCTGATTGTTTCTTTCACTGTACAGAAGGTCTTGAGTTTAATAAGGTCCCATTTGTCAATTGCTGACATTTTTTGCACAACTGCTGTTTGATTTAGAAAGTCTTTTCCTATTCCTATGTCTTGTAGGTTACTACCAACACTTTCTTCTATCATTTTTAGAGTTTTGGGCTTCACACTGAGGTCTTTGATCCATTTGGAGTTGATTTTTGTACATGGTGAGAGGTAAGGGTTTAATTTTATTCTTCTACAAGTGGCAATCCAGTTATGCCAAAACCATTTGCTGAAGATGTTGTCTCTCTTCCATTGAATCTTTTTGACCCCTTTGTTGAATATGAGGTGCCTGAATTGCATGTGCTCAGCTTTGGATCCTCAATTTTGTTTCATTGATCTACAGGTCTGTTTTTGTGCCAATGCCAGACGATTTTTATGACTATATCCCTAGTTTGAAGTCTGGTATGGTAATCCCCCCTGTATTGCTCTTTTTCCTCAGGGTTGCTTTGGCTATCCGGGGTCTTTTGCTTTTCCATATGAACTTTAGGATGTTTTTTCTAGGTTGTGAAGGTTGTGGGGATTTTAATTGGGATTGCACTGAATCTGTATATGACTTTGGGTGGGATGGTCATTTTTACTATATTGATTCTTCCAATCCAATCCATGAGCATGGGTGGTTCTTCAGTTTTCTAGTATCTTCCTCAATCTCCTTCTTGAGAGATTTAAAATTTTTCATTATAGAGATTTTTAGTGTGTTTGGTCAGGTTTGTTCCTAGATTATTTATTTATTTATTTATTTATTTATTTATTTATTTATTTATTTTTGGAGGCTATTGTGAATGGGAAAGTCTCCTTGTATTCCTTCTCTAATTTCTTGTTATTGGCATAAAGAAAGGCTACCGATTTTTCTAAATTAATTTTGAATCCTGCCACTTTACTGAACCTGCTGATGGTTTCTAGGAGTTTTCTGGTAGAGTTTCTGCCATCCCTTAGGTAACTATCATGTTGTCTGCAAAAAGGGATAGTTTGACTTCCTCTTCTCCAATTAGTACTCCTCTAATTTCCTCTTCTTGTCTTATTGCTCTCAGGAGCATTTCAAGTAATATATTGAAAGGGAGTAGAAAAAGGAGTCAGCCTTTCTGGGTTCCTGACTTTAAGGGGAACACTTCTAATTTTTCCCCACTTAGGATAATGCTGGTGGTGGGTTTGTTGTATATGGCTTTAATTGTGTTGAGGAGTGTTCCCCTCCAGTCCAATTTCCTCCAGGACTTTAAACATGAAGGCATGCTGAATTTTGTGGAAGGTTTTTTCCACATCAATTGAGATGACTGTGTGGGTTTTGTCTTTCAGTCCATTTATGTGCTTTACGACATTTATTGATTTATGTATGTTGAGCTATCCCTCCATCTCTGGTATGAATCCGGCTTGGTCATGGTGGATGATCTTTTTAATATGTATCTGTATGTGGTTTGCAAGTATTTTGTTGAGAATTTTTGCGTCTGTGTTCATTAATGAAATGGGTCTATAGTTTCTTTTTTATTGGCTGTATCATTGCCTGGTTTTGGTGTTAGAGTGATGTTGGCTTCATAGAAGGAATTTGGAAGATTTCCTTCTGTTTCTATCCTCTTGAATAATTTGAATAATTGTAGTAGTGGCTGTAGGTCTTTTTTAAATGTCTTATAAAAGTGTGCTGTGAATCCATCTGGACCTGGGCTTTTTTTTTTAGTTGGGAGGTTTTGGGTTTTGTTTTATTTTGTTTTTATCACAGTTTCAATTTCCTCCTTTATTATGGGTCTATTTAAACTGTCAATGTCTTTCCTGTTAAGTCTTGGTGGATTCCATGATGTCAGCTATTCATCCATTTATCTTAGGTTTTCAAATTTAGTAGAATATAGGTTGTTGAAGTATTCCTGTAAGATTGTCTGAATCTTTTCACTATCCGTTGTGATAGTTCCCTTTTCATCTCTAATTTTGTTGATTTGGAGTTGCTCTTTTCTTCTTTTAGTCAATTGGGCTAGATATCTATCTATCTTGTTTGTCTTTTCAAAGAACCAACTCTTGGATTCATTGATTTTTTTTGTATTGTTTTCTTTGTTTCTATTTCATTGGTTTGCGCTCTGATTTTTCTTATTTTTTCCTGTCTGCCGTGTTTAGGATTCGTTTGTTGCTGCCTCTCAAGTTGTTTTAGTTGCAGTGTCAAGTCATTAATTTGTGTGCTTTCTGTTTCTCTTAATGTAAGCACTTAGGGCTATGAATTTCCCTCTCAGGACTGCTTTTAAAATGTCCCATCGGTTTTGCTGTTTTGTATCATCCCTTTCATTTAGTGCCAAGAATGCTTTTATTTCTTTCTTTATTTCTCCTTTGACCCATTCATTATTCAGTAGTTTGTTGTTTAGTCTCCAGGTGTTCTTGTAGCTATTAGGGCTCTTTCTAGTGTTGATATTAAGCTTTATTGCACTGTGGTCTGATAAGATGCATGAAATTATTTCAATTTTTTTGTATTTGCTGAGGTTTTCTCTGTGTCCCAGTATATGGTCAGTTTTGGAGAATGTTTCATGGGGTGCTGAGTAGAAAGTATATTCTTTGGTGTTTGGGTGGAATGTTTGGTAGATGTCTGTTCGGTCCATTTGGTGTATCATATTGTTCAGTTCAGATGTCTCTCTGTTTATTCTTTGTTCAGTTGATCTGTCCAATGGGCTCAGTGGGATATTGAAGTCTCCCACTATTAGTGTGCTGGGATTGATCTGAACCTTGAAGTCCTTCAGGATTGTGTTTATGAAGTTTGGTGCACCATGGTTTGGTGCATATATATTTATGATTGTGAAAACTTCATGTTTTATTTGATATTTTATTTTATTTTATTTTATTTTATTTTAAATTTTATTTATTTCTGTATGTGTATGAATGTACTGTCTGCATGCAGGCCTGTGCACCCGTGTCGTGCAATGCCGCGGAGGTCAAGAGGGTGTCGGCATTTTCCCGCTGGAGATGGAGTTGCTCCCTGGAATTGGAGTTTCAGATGGCTCTCGGCCGTCATATGGGGTGCTGGGGATTGAAACCCCGGGGTCTCCTCTGTAAGAGCGGTCGGCGCTCTTAACCGCTAGGCCATCTCTCCAGCCCTATTTGATCTTTTAATAAGGATGTGGTGACCCTCTTCATTTATTCTGATTAATTTTACTTTGAAATCTATTTTGTCTAATATTAAAATAGCAACTCCTGCTTGCTTTTTGGTACCAGTTTGAATTTTTTTTTTCCATCCTTTCACCTTAAGATGGTGCCTGTCCTTGAAGGTGAGGCGTGTTTCTTGTAGATAGTAAAAACTTGGATTCAGTTTCTTAATCAATTCTCCAAGTCTGTGTCTCTTGATTGTGGGATTAATTAATAATCCCATTAATATTTAGGGTTAATATTGAGAGAGGTATATTGCTTCCCTACAGTTTATTTTCTGCTTGCATTTTTGGTCTAGGTTTATATTTCTGGGTTTATACCTTCATTAATTACTCTTGCAGGTTGGGGATGGCTGTTCCTTTCTTCTGTCCTCTGAATTGCTTCAAGTATTTTCTGGAGGGTTGGTTTTCTAGACATGTATTCCTTCATCTCATTTATGTCATGGACGGTTTTCCTTTGTCCTTTGATTATAATTGACATTTTTGCTGAGTAGAGTAACCTTGGTTGGCATCTATACTCATTTAGTCCTGGAAATACTTTGGTCCAAGCTCTTCTGGCTTTCATCCTTTGCATTGAAAAGTCAGCTGCAATTCTTATGGGTTTTCTTTTATATGTAACTTACTATTTTTCTCTTGTGCCTTTCAGTATTCTGTCTTTGTTTTGAGCATCTAGCATTTTGATTCTGATATGGTATGGGGAGTTTCTTTTCCGATCTTGTCTATTCGGTGTTCTATGTGCTTCTTGTATTTGTATGGGTGTGTCTTTTTTTCAATTTGGAGAAATTTTCTTCTATAATTCTGTTGAAGGTCTGGTCCATACCATTATACTGGAATTCTTCTCCTTCCTCTATCCCTGTGATGCTGAAGTTTGGTCTCTTCATGTGTCCCATGTTTCCTGGTTATTCCACTCGTGGGTTTTTGTTTTTTTTTTTTCATAGTCTTTGCTTGAGTGCTTCATTTCTTCCATGTTATCTTCTAGGGTGATATTCGATTTTCTGCTTTGCCCATTCTGTTACTGAGACTTTCTCTTGCCCTTTCCTGTTGAATGGATGAATATTTGATTTCCTTTTATATTTCAGCCTGAGATTCCTTTAGTATTTCCATTTCCTTCTGGAGTTGGTCAGTCTCTCCCTTTAGGTACTTGATTTCTTTGAGTACATTTAAGATCTGTGTCCTTGGTTACCTCCAGAGAGATCTCGTTGCTGGAGTCCTCTATAGGCCTGATAGAGTTTGGTGGAAATTTCTTATTTGCTTTCCCCGTGTTGTTGATTTTTCTTTCTCCTTTTGGTATGTGGACTTGATTAGGTTTGTTTGTAATCTGATGTGATATTCAAGTGTTTCTTCATTGCTGATGTAGCCCTGTTCCTCTAGGTTGGCTGGGTAGGGGGAACTGATTTGGTCCACAAGCTGGCAACATGGCTGCAGCCTCAGTGTCCTTAAAGATCTGAGTTTCCAGTGAGGTGGGCCAGCTCTTATCCCACCTGTGGAGGAAGCTGAGGGGCCACTGGTTGCAGCCTCAGTGTCCTTGAAGATCTGGGTTCCCAGCAAGGTGGGCTGGCTCTTACCTGGCCTGTGGCAGAAGGCAAGGGGCCACTGACTGCTCTTAACCTTTTTATATTTTTATATTTTAACCTTTTCATATTTAGACCTAAATAATGTATTTGCATTATTTTCACCCTTCCCAGTCCCCCTCACTCAGTTTTAACATTTTTTATAATGCTTTACTCTGTTTTTATCCAGGTAAATTCACAATTTAAAGCACTCTAAAACTGTACACATCAACATCTTTAGTAGTTTCGGCATTGCACAGTTATGGACTCTAATTCCATAACAGGTGCATCCCATCAAGGGCCATGTGTGAAATTCTCCCATATATATATATATATATATATATATATATATATATATATATATATATCATTGGCTGCTGAGCTGGGGGTTGAACATCCTTCTGGGTGTCCATTGGTAGTCCCTTGGCAGCCAGAGCGATTTCCCTCCTCATTGCGTGCAATTAACTCCCCTAAGACTCTGTTTTTTTGTGGGGTTTTTTCTTGCCTACTCGTCTTTTTAAGACTGGGTCTCCCTGTAGCACCAGTTGGCCTAGAACTTGCTATGTACACCAGGAGGGCCTAGACCTCAGAGAGATCTTCCTGCCTCTGCTCCTGTGATGAAAGGTGTGTGCCGCCATGCCTGGCGTTGTCCTTGCCTCCTTTCAAACTCAGATTGAGGGGCCTGTAATCCAGGCCTTCACCTTTGCAGCTTTCCCAGCCACATTGCAGTTATATTCGAATCAAGAAACACCCTGACTCCCAGCATCTAAAGCCAAGAGTGGTTGGGAACTCTGAGAGCTCCCAGCCCCCATTCCTTCAGGTGTCTCAGTTATGTTCTCCAGACAGGGTGTACTCAGACTTTTATTGAAGCAGTTTTTCCAACATCAATTGGGAAAGTAGAAGCTAGGATTCCCCCTCATTAGAGAACCTTGCCCTTTGATTGCTTGGACTGCACTATCTCTCACAGTTTAGGCAGACTTCTCTATTCTTCTCCTTGTTTCCAAAGAGAAGCACTTTGATATGTTGATTAACCATGCTCACATTCATTCACTGTCTTGGGTGGAGCTCAGTGTGGAGTCCTGAAGGTTTAAGGTCAGCTGCCCAGGTCACAAGAGGAACACATGACTTAGTAAGCTTTTTCACACTGTACACAGTAGCCTTTTTGGTTGTAAGGTTAGGTGAAAGTCATTTGTCCAGATTCTGTCCTTACTATTAGAGCCATTACTACACACTTCCAGTAGTAATCAGCCTCCCTCAATCCTCATTTTATGAAGACCACATGTAAGACCACAGTCACCTTGGACCTGGAAACCACCATCCTATATCCTGAGTAAAGGTCTCTGTAACTTTGCTTGGCTGCTGTAAAAGAGAAACACCCTGTTCTTTTCAAGTTGTCCAAGGGCCACAAGGTGCACCTGCCCTCTAACCTATTCCCCTCTGTGCCCTATTGTCCACAGCCTATTGTCTACTTTCCCTTTAAAAGATCTGCCAAAGCAGCCATGTGTTTGCTGGCTATCCTGCTGGTCAGATGCCAGACCTGTGCCCTAAAATAAAGCCCAAGTTACTTTTCTGTGGGAGTCCCATTTACTCTCTCATACAGTGTCTCCCCTCAATCCCAAACCCAATACCAGATTTCTTCTCTATTTCAAATCAGCACAGCTCACATGATTCAGAAAACAATACAGCAGTCTCAGTCACTCACACCATTCTTCCTTTCTATTTCAATACTGTTTAACCAAAATATATGTGTAATATTTTATATAGCCATATGTTTTTCTTTTCCATTTTTGTATTTATCTCTCTTTGCCATGTGTTTGTGGCTGAGGTGTAACTGAGATGCAAACTCAGGTATGATATTTCTTAAAATACACAAGAAAGCCAAAATGAAGTTTCTAAAGCATGTGCTATACATATGTTTAATGTAGCTTCTAAAGTGTCATAAGTACACTTAATGTACTGTGACCTTGGAAGTCATTCACTTTAAATGAGTTATCTGAGGGCTGTAGAGATGGCCTAGTGGTTAAGAGCACTGAATGCTCTTGCAGAGGACCCAGGTTCGATCCCCAGCACCCACATGGCGGCTGAGAACCATCTGTAACTCCAAGTCCAGGAGAACTCCAGTTCCAGGGGAATCCAAGACCCTCTTCTGACCTCCGTGGCATTACACAACATGGGTAACAGACCTACATGCAGACAGTACATTCATACACATACAAAAATAAATAAAACAAAATTAAAAAATATGAGTTATCTGAAATCCAGGCATACTCTGTCACCTCTAGCTTAGTTAAAAATTCTACCTCCTGGGTAGTTGTCATATGATACATTTGTTGTTCTTTTTACTACCTCAAAATTGAACACACACCACAGTTGCTGACTTTGATACCCTTAGAATGATCAATACAGAAGTCTTATAAATAAGTTATTTCCCTGTATGTTTTCCTTAAACTAGCCAATCCATAACTTGTGAAAAAAAATTGTGGAATAATGCTCATGGGCCTTAATATAAGCATGGTTATGGATCACCAGTGCCTCTCTCCTTCCCTCTTTCCACACACTAGTTGAGCTTTCCACCACATCCAGGCTTCTTCCTTCCTATTGGCCTCCCATCAGAATCTGTAGCATTCTGTGGACCTGTGATAAATTTCTTCTGTTTCATTCATTTTGTTTCACTTCCTCATTGCACCTAACACATACACAGCTGGAAGTGACTTTACACTGGCCAGGTCTGTCTTAGAAATTGTCTGCTTGGCTTGTGGCCACTCCCAAGAGAGAGAAGAAAGCAAGGCAACAGAAATCATAATGATTTATCATTATGCTATATAAGTGTACACACAGACAAAGAGAGATAGATAGATAAAGATACAGATAGAGATGAGAGATAGATAAAGGTAGATATAGATAAACCATACATAGAAGATAGATAGATAGATAGATAGATAGATAGATAGATAATAGATTAGAAGTTCATCCAGTTTGTATGGAAATTCAACATATGATAAAGATGACATCTCAAAATCAGGCATACTTTAGTTAATAAATTATGTTGGAAGTATTGGCTATCATTTGGCAGAAAAAATAAGTTAGATAATTCTATTTCTTCGACCAGATGATATCCTTTTCTTATCAATAAATGGGTAGGAGGAAACTTCAGCATTGTGTTAACTATAGCTTATCACAATATCCATATCCAATGTAAACTTTGTGATGGATACTTTATAAATTATCTCAATTAATTATAGTAGATTGACCTTTTAATCCATAAAAGCTACACCTATGGTACTATTCATCACGTATCTATAATTACTCAAACATAAACTGTAAATCTTCCAAATGCAAACTCACAAGAAAGTGATTAAATGAATGTGAAGTGCAGGTAATGAAATACAGGGTAGTTCTATAAAATATGAGGTTTATTTTCCTGTGCTTACAGTAAAATTCATCTATACCTATTCTAAATTAAAACTACATGCTGTTCATAAGAAATATACTAAAGTATACAAATGGAGCTATTAAAATAGACAAATTTGTAACATTCAGGTATAAAGAATATATAATTAAGGTTGACAGTTCAGGTGAGAAAATCGGGTCCTTGCTGTAATTTTTTAAATGAACTAATATTTAGGAGTTTTGTCACTATTATCTTACCTAGTTTTAACATTCTTATAGATTAATTCAGAGAAAACTATTTGAAAATCATTTATGTTTCTGTTCAGTTAATAAACATCATAAAATGATGTACCAAACAGACCTCATATTGATTCCTTTATCTGTTACGAGCATCATCAGCAGTTTCCCTGCAGCTTTTTCATTAGCTTGTTCCCTTGACAATGCGGTTCATATGTTGACTCCAAAGTAATTGTAGACGGATCAGATCAGAATGTAATTTTGAGTTTTCATTTACATAAATCATTACACCCACTGTGAAACTTATTGTTTCAGTTAAAACCATATCAAACCAAATTATACTGAAGTGTGCTAGTAACAAGGTCTCTAATTTACATTACAAATACACTCAAAAAACTCCATCTCTTTGCCTTATTGCCAACAACAATAGAAGAAATTTAAGTACAGCCCATAAAATCCTTCACAAATATGAAAATAATATAAACACTTCAAAATTCTTGCTGCACTCTGCCTGTTTTCTCATATGTGGTTTTTTTTTTTTCTGCATATTGTTCTTCTTACCTTACTAGCTTTCTTTAGTCAATTATTCTGCCTTCCACATGTATTCAATTTCCAGTCCTTGAACTTTAATCTTCGAATCTTCCCTCTCCTCTTGCTCTTCTTATTCAGCCTACATTTCCAATGTGAGCAGTATAGCTGGCATTATCTCCCAGGTCCTGAACATCATCACTACATCCTCTTCCCTTCCGTGCTCTAGGCAGCCTCTGGGTCACACAGCTTCAACAATAGTAAACAAAGGATTGAAATCTCATGTCCCTACCTAGATTCCCAGAATCACAGTAATACACTGGGTTATTTAGAAGTGTTGATCCCATGACCTGTAGAAGGTCTAAAACTGCCTGCCCTCCCTTCTTAGCTTCATTATTAAAGAAACCAACAAACCACTCAGCATTTTCTTATCATATTTCTCTATTTCAGGTTCGGTGACAGAAGCTTGGGAAATATTCCTAGCTTCAAGGACACAGAACTACAAACAAATACATTGCAATGTTTTGCTTAGTGCAAAAATGGAAGCATAAGGGCCATGCACAATGTATATATCACATATATATGCAAAGTATACATGAATGGCAGGGTTGGCAATGTAAGATACAATGAGAGGATAGGAAAAAACTATTGTGTTCTTATCTGAAAACAGTAAATATGCATTAATTTGAATAGAAAAGGAATATATTGTATGAGTAAGAAAGATGCTTGGAAAACTAGAATGAAGCTCAGAAATTTTGTAGAATTTTATAAATTTTTATAGACACAAAGGGAGTCACATGGCCTCTCAATAGGTGCACCAGTAGGACATGGAAATGAATATGCTCCTGAACAATCAAATAGTTAAAGTAGAAACTAAAAGAAAACAAAAAGACTTTGAGACAAAAATTAAAATGGAGGACTGGAGAGATGGCTCAGCGATTAAGAGCACTGGCTGCTCTTGCAGAGGACCCAGGTTCAATTCCAAGCACCTACATGGTAGCTAACAACCATCCTAACTTCAGTTCCACGGTATCTGAAGCCCTCTTCTGACCTCTGCATGACATGGGTGCACTTACATACATGCAAGCCATACATTCACACACATGCAATAAAAACAATAAATAAGATATTTAAAAAATAAAAATGGAAGTCTGATGTAATGAAACATACAGGACACAGAAAAAAGCTGTGTAAAAGAGAAGTTAGTAGCAACAAATGTCTACATCACAAAAACCTCAAATCTCAAAAACCCCAACAATTTACCCTCATAACAAAAGGAACTAGAAAGAGCAAAGCAAGAAAAAAAAATCAGTAGAAGGAAGTACATAATGAAAATCAGAGGTATAGGAACAGACCTCAGCAAAATGAAGGATACACATGAAAGCCCGTGGCTAAAACTGATGCCATCTGCAGTTGCAGGAACACGTCCATTCTCTCCTTGGATCCTGGGGGAATTTGGACCCCTTCTTGAGGTTCACAGACTCATTGATGAAACAAGTAACAATACACTCAAACAGAAGCTCAAGGACAATTTATTAAGAGTTTTAAAAAAAAAAAAAAAGCCCAGAGCTGCAAATCTCACAGCTTCTTGGAAGCTTAGAATAATAAAGATAAGCCAGCCTGGAGGCCAGCCTTCTGGTGGCAGGGACACACATGGTAGAGAGGGGAGCTTTTCAAAAAGAGGAAGGAAGGCCACAGAATTAAACCAGAGAGTTTAAAAGCATATTTAGCTTTGTCAGCATCCAAAAGAAAAATACAGAAGAAAAAGGAAATAGTCTGACTGGAAAGTTGGGCACACCTAGCCAAACCCAATGAGGCCTCATAGAAACTGCACTAAGGTATAGGAATTCTGGGAAGTTAAAAGTGAATTATCTTAAGGTGAATTCCTTCTTCCTAGAGGTGGTCCCTCAGGCCAAATCTGTGACCTGCCCAACTGAATTAACTGTTAAGGGAGTAGACAATGACATGTCTCACTTAGAGTAAATTCCACTCTTCACTAAACATCATGCCTAATAGTGAACATTAGACAAGTTTTCTCTGATACCAGGAAGACAAGGATGCCCACTGTCACCATTTCTATCTGATGCAACACTGGAAATGTGAGCCAGAGCACTCAGACAAGTAAAAGAAATAAAAGGCACCCAAGTAGTAATGAAAGATTAAAACTGCATGTGATTGAGATGGCACAACTTCAAGTATGAAAATTCCCACAGACTCAAACAAAAATGTGTTAGAATGGAACAACAAAGTCAATGTGCAAAAATTAGTCACATTTCTTCAATAGGAAACTACATGAAAATTTCAGAAAACATACCCATTCACAATAGTATAAAATACAAAATACTTGGCCGGGCATGGTGGTGCACACCTTTAATCCTAGCACTTGGGAGGCAGAGGCAGGTGGATCTTTGTGAGTTCAAGGCCTGCCTGGTCTACAGAGTGAGTTCCAGGACAACTGGGACTACAGGGAGACCCTGTTTTGAAAAGACAAAAAAAAAAAATACAAAATACCTAGGCATAATTTAACAAGAAAGGAAAAGATCTATTTACTAACAGCAATATAATAATGGTAAAAATAATTACAGATGGCAAATAGAAGGGTACCCAAAATTTATAAACTGAGACTATTACTACAAATATCTAAGCAAACCCCTAGGAATCTACAAAAAATCATTCACAAGAGAAAAACAATCCTTGGATTCATATGTTACCATAGAAACCATTGAATAGAAATGTATTCCTGAGGGAGGTAACAGTGATCAAAATTGGAGACAGCCCTGAGCTCAAAGCCTGTTACACTTCCTTGGTTGGACATACTTAGGACACAGGACTTGGAGCAATGGAGCTGGAACTAACCTGGAAGCCACCTCCCTGTGGACTAACTCTCAAGGTTCTGGAGAATATGCAAGCTGCTGAGGGAGGGAAACCATCCATTGTCCAATCCGGCTTTAAAGCCCAATAACTACAACAGTGACCTGCACAACAAAATAAAGCTCTGCAGTAGTGGCCCTTTTACGTTGGGGGTAATCAACAGCTATCCAGTTAGACTTAAAGCTAACTGGGAGGAAACCCATGTATGGCACTGTAAACATGGTCAAATGCACTTGGCTGGAGAGGTCACAGATCCTGGAGAAAACCCTACCTCTGTCACATTCCTAGACCACTGTAATTTCTTAATGTATGCTAAATACATAGACATGCATGTCATTCACCACTTATCAAAGCAACAGATGGAGACTATTACAGAATTCTACAACTGATCACAAAGAGTAAGAGTCTGCGAGAAACCCAGCCCTAAGTGACACATCTAGAACTTCTACACCATAATGGAACAAAGGGTAGAGAGAATACTAATGCATCTCTCAATTCTCACCAGCAAAGCTTCCTCATGGAACAGAGTACAATGCACAGGGAAGTCCAGAACTAGCCAAAGTGTAGACAGTAAGAGACTGCAGAGTGTGTGCCTGGGTAGGACTTCTATATTAAAACTCACCTACCTATGGCTTTAGGACCACTGTGGAAGATGGGGCAGAAAGACTGTGAGAGCCAGGGTTAGTGCATGACCATAAGGAAACAGAGGCTTCCAAGCCTCTGGGACCTTGCTCATATGAATTCATAGCAACGATGACAGCATGTACAAAATTTGCATAAACTCAGACAAAGGCCCAGTATAGAAGGGGAGATGGATAGGAAACCCCAACCTTAGCCAAAGAACTATTGGCAGCTGATTACTGATGGGTGAGGGAGATTTCATCTTCCTTAAGAGAGTGACTTTATATAAGGCTATCTAGAATCCAGTAGATGAACTCACACCCAGGGGACATCTGTGCATACAAATTTGACTCAACAGGCTTTAACATATATGACAAAATGCATAAAATCTGGTAGAGGGACTATAGGGTAGTGCAGAAAGGGGAGGGGCTCTAAATATGATTCATATCTACTGTATAAAATACAGAAAATTCAATTAAAATATCCATTGAGGAAGAAAATCTACTACATATAATCATCAAAACAGTATGGCACTGGCATAAAACAGACACATTGCCTAGTAGAATAGGACAGAGAGCCTGGAAATGATCTTACACAATTATGGTCTTTAAAATAAATGTTGAGAAAATAATAACCAAAAACAGAACAAATTAAATTGGACTTTATACCCCATACAACAATCAACTTGAAATGGATTAAAATTTAAGTTCCCAAATTCTAAAACTGCTCTAACAAAATATACCAGAAGTGTTCTAAAACTTTGTCTCAGCAAAGACTTGGGATATGATGCTAAAAACATGGGTGACAAAAAAAAAACAAAACAAAAAAACAACCACAAATAGAATTACTTCAAACAACTTCATTTCTTTTTTAATATTTTACTGATTTTTTTATGTGTACAAGTGTGTTGCCTGCATGACTGTAAGTGCACCTGTGTCATGCAGTGCCTGTGCAGGGGAGAAGAGGGCGTCAGAACCTCTGGAACTGGAGTTCAGATGGTTGTCAGCCACCATGTGGGTTCTGGTAACTGAACCCAGGTCCTCTGCAAGAGCAGCCAGTGCTCTTAACTGCTGAGCCATCTCTATCCAGCCTCAAACAAAATCATTTTTACACATCAGAGATAATAATTAACAGAGGGAAAAGATAACCAAGGGTTTGAGAGAAAATGTTTTCCAATGAATCTTGTGACTAGAAATTATATACAGAACACAGTGGATCAGTAGGAAGAAAGCAATCCAAGTCCCAGGCAGAGAGCCTGAGGAGATAGTTTGTAGTTTCAAGTAAGTAGTCAATGCATATGAATAAGTAAGTGTTCCGCTTTGTCAGTTACCAGACAAAAGCAATTAAAATAACAATGATGTATCACTTAACACGTGTTAGAATGACTGTTATCAAAAGGGGAAATGATAAAGGAGAGGGTGTGGAGAAAAATGAAACCTCCCATTATACACTCTGGGTAGGAATCCAAGGAACTCCAGCCTTGATGGAAAACAGCCCTTCCTCAGAAAGCCGAAATCGAATTAACGTGATTCAGAAATCCCATTTCTGGGCATATATACAAAGAAATTGCAGTCAGCACATTTAGAGATAGTTACACTTTTAGTTGATTGTTCTTCCTGGAGGGAGATAAGCACTCTGGCAGGCAGAGAGATAGGGAAAGAGGCCATACATACAACAAAGTGGCAGACTTAAAACTTTCCCTCCACCTGATACAAAGGCCTTGGGGCAAGCCTCCTCTTGTGGCTGATTGGTCTGGACAACGTTAGATAAATCTAAGGCCAGTCCTGGACATATCTCAGCTTTGTGCTGTGGGTTTAGAAGCCATCACTTCTTTAATTTGAACAATCCCAGCTTCTTTTCTATTGCTGTGATAAAATGCTGACCAAAATCTGGGGAGGAAAAGGGTTTATTTCACCTTCAGCTTTCACTTCACCCTACAGGGAGGACAGGGCAGGGGCACAGACCTTGGAAGTGCAGGGTTTAGTGGCCTGCTCCTCTGGCTTGTGCTAAGCCTGTTTTTTTGTGTGTGTGGTTTTTTTTGTTTGTTTGTTTTTTGTTTTTTTCGTCTTTTTGAGATAGGGTCTCCCTGTAGCCCCAGCTGTCCTGGAACTCACTCTGTAGACCAGGCTGGCCTTGAACTCACAGAGATCGGCCTGCCTCTGCCTCCCAAGTGCTAGGATTAAAGGCATGTGCCTCCACGCCTGGCTGCTAAGCCTGGGTTTTTACTCAACTCACAGCCACTGCTCAGGTATGGCACTGCCCACAGTGTTCTAGGCCCTCCCATGTCACTCACCAGTCACCAATCAAGAACATGCCCCTAGGACATGGCCACAGGCCAGTCCAATGGAATCAATTTCTCAGTTGAGGTTCCTGCTACCCAGGTGTGTCAAGTTGACAAATCAAGCTATCCTGCACAAAGGGTTCTTTGGCTCTGGTCTGGTCTGGTGTCTGGTCTGGTCTGGTCTTGTTTTGTTTGGCTCATACATCCAGATCACAAGCCATCACTGAGGGAAGCAGGGACAGGAGCCAAGGCAAGAACCTGGAGGCAGAGCCAAAGCAGAGACCACAGAGGCTCCTCACTGGCTTCTCTGTTGACTACACCCATCCCTTCTTACACAACCCAGGACCACCTGCCCAGGGGTAACTTTACCTGCACTGGGACCTCCCACATGACTCAACAATCAAGAAAATGCATTACAGATGTGCCCACAGCCCAATCCAATAGGGGAAGTTTCCCTCTTCTCAGGCTATCAGGTCGACAGCGGAAGCCATTTCACATGGGCCTTTTGGGGTTTCAGCTTCTGAACTCCCTCTGCATCTGTGCAAAGTCTTTCTCTCTGTATGAGTCTATGTGTCTGTCTCTACTTTTAGTAAAGCCTGTTTCTTGCTGTGTCTGAGATGATTCTTCCTGCCTTTTAATTCATGAATTGGCACATTAAGTGTCATGCCATATGGTTTAGTGGTAAGGGTGCTTTCCACCAAGTCTGACAACCTGAATTCAATCTCCAGAACCCACATAGTAGAAGAGAATCAACTCACATAAGTTGTCCTCTGATCTCCATACACATGCCACAGTGTGCCCACATCCACACATATATGCAAAATAAATAAATAAATAATAAATGAAAAAATTTAAATGTAAATTTGAGTGTAGATAAGGTTACCAGGAGTCAAATGGATTAAAATGGGGAAAGATGAGGTGCTGATCAATGAGCACAGAATTTCAGTGAACATGAGAACTGGGCTTTAATGGTCTACTGCACAGTGCTGACTACAGTAAATAATACAATATGTACTTCAAAACTGTTAGACAGCAAATCTTCAATGTTTCTTCCATACAAAAGATGACAGATTTGCTAATTATACTGATTTAATAGTATAACATTAGAAACACATTCTATCCCATAAATATGTACAATCATAATTCATCAATGTTAAGAAAGAATTGTAAAAGATATATGTGTGATGATATAGAAGACTGTAAATGATGCATTGGAAAGGAATCAAAGGAATTTCAGAAAAAAATTCACCAGAAATTAGATAGCTTAAACAAGAGATATTAATCATAGTTCTGGAGACTAGAATTGAGATCCGTGCCAGAAAGGGAACTTATAGGACTGAATTCATATATTAGAAATAAAGATCTAGAATCGATAACTTAACTTCCACCTTCAAACACCAAGAGGGGGACAGTCAAATTAAATTCATATAGGTGAAGTAAGAAATGCAAATTATAAGTCTTTGGAATTTCAATGAGAACATAGAGAAAAAATCAATAAAAATAACAGATGGGTGTTAGGAAAGATCAATTAAAATCAATAAACTCTCACCAAGCCAGCAACTGAAAAGATAGAAATGACTCAAACTACCAGTATAATAAGTAGAGATGGTCACCATTGACCCCATAGATACAAAAAGGGACAGCCGGGGGGATACTATTTGATCAGTTTATTAAAAGCTACAATCCATTAAGATTGATTCCAAAAATAAGCTTGACAGGCCCATATCTATTAAAGAAACACACTCAAAAACTAATAACAAGAAGGCACAGGGACCAGATACTTTCACTGGTAAACTGTAATAACTCATAAATAAGAAAAAGTAGCAATTCTATATGGTCTCTTACAGAAAATTGAAGAAAACATTTTCTAACTTGCCCTGTGAGACCTATACTGCCTGAACACTAAAACCAAATAAAGATATGGCAAGAAAGGAAAGGTACAGTTCAGGAGTTCTCATGAACACAGATATAAAAATCCTCAAGTGAAATCCAACAACACACAATAAGAATTGGACACCATGACCAAGCTGGATTTATCCCAAGTACACTGGGTTGGTTCCAGGTTTGTGTCAAGTAGCTGTTTCCTAGTCACTGAAACATTCCCTCCTGCAGCAGGAGGAGGTGGTCCCTCTCAATACTCAGAAATGAAAAAAGAAAATGAAACTCACTAAAATGTTACTATACAGGAAAAAGAGAAAACCTTAACACTGCTAAAATGTGCAATGAAATCAATATAATTTAAAGAGTTACAGCAGTAAGTGTAGGGTAGATGGGTAATTAATTGAGGGAAAATCTGAATCCAGGATTCAGCTCACAAAAAAACCCACACACAATTTGATTAGCAAAATTACAGCTCTGGAGGGACCATGGGCGTAGAAGACTTCATTCCTTCAAAATCCAGGGTATTAGACAACTGAAGTAGTAGTGCTCTCTTCCTCTGAGTGCTTCACTGTGACGCACTATGAATATTCTGACTTCACTTCACTCATTACAATGTATTTTATGTTATCATCAATCTTCAAAATATATTTACTGTGAAATATCACATACCAATATATCATAGGCATTCAAAAATAATTTACAGTTTGAAGCAAAGCAATAAAACTAAGAAGAACCACTATCCAGTCTAGACATGAAGTCTCAATTATAAATTCATCTCTGCCTCTGAAAACAGTTGGAATTTCTCCAGCCTAGGGAGAAGAGTGGGGGAGCTTAGGAGACTGAATGGTTGGTTGAGAGACACCTCATAAGGTGTATGTGGCCTGCCATGTCCCAAGAAGCCCTCTGGTCTGGCAACATGGGACTGTCTTCATGTTTTTGACCCCAAGTCAACAATGAGCTAGATAAAGCAGGTATTGTCATATGGACCTGAAAACACTGTCAATGAAGGAAAAGAAAAATAATTCAGAATATTATAAGCTAATTGTGTTTGCTAAATGAATTCATGATGCTTTTTTCTCACAGTATAATTTGAGGGTGTAGGATTTAGATGGTCTTTTAGTGAATGGTATATATGTTAATATATATTTTTATTGAATTTTTGTGTATTTCATATAAAACAGATTAATCATCTTTATACCTACCCCCAGACCCCTTCACTAGATTCCATGCATTCCATAGTGTATGTTAAAGGTATAGCAAGTCAAGTTTGGGGCTGGAGAGATGGCTCAGCAGTTAAGAGCGCCAACTGTTCTTGCAGAGGACCCAGGTTTGATTCCCAGCACCTACATGGTGCCTAAGAACTGTCTTTAACTCCAGTTCCAGGGGAATCCAATACCCTCTTCTGACCTCCAAGGCATTACATGACACTGGTACACCAACCTACATGCACTCATACACATAAAAAATAATAAATTTTAAAAAAATTAAAAAAGGTCTATCAAGTCAAGTTTATGTACCCATATTTATATTTACTCTGTGAATGATTATAATTCACCCATTAAGAATAGCCACAATTTACCTTTGATGGACATAATGTAAAACAGTCTGAGGAAAGTGAGTGCATTGAAATAACATCACAAGAAAGGGTTGACTTTGAAGAATCTGTAGTTCAAGCCAGAGAAGCAGAGGCAGACAGATGTCTTTGAGTTCAAGGCCAGCCGGGTCTACATAACAAGTTCCAGGACAGCTGGGGCTACAGGGAGACTCTGCCTCAAGAAGATAGAGGAGGAGACGAAGGAGGAGGAGGAGGAGGAGGAGGAGGAGGAGGAGGAGGAGGAGGAGAATTTGTAATCCTACACCTTCATATGCAATATTATGTGAGGCTGCTTATGTCATTCTATTTGGCATGAAGTGGTGTTTACGAAAGATCAGAGACAGAGATATTCAAAGCTTATAAAGCTAAAAGAAATAGTTTAATATCTGCATAGTTTGCCTCTAGAAAGATAGCCACATGATAGATAATGTAATTGAAACAGTCACTGCTAAAGGGGATTTCAAAGTGTGAAGTGTGGTGTTCCATAGGTCACTCCCATGACAAACTGCTGAAAACCTCAAGTTCTTCATTTCTATGCACACAAGGAAAATTCATTTTAATTATTGAAATAGGAGTAAGCATAAGTGGCACACAGCCAGTCTCATACTGTACATTCCTTTTAGTAAATGCCAGTTTGCTGCCGGAGATAAGATGGGCAGAGGTGAAGGAGTTAGAAGAAAACACATGGAACTAATGCTAATGTAAGAGATGCATCATTGCATGAAGTCCTTGGATGCCATAACCCAGAGAAACAGAGATGGCTGAGCAAAGGTAAGGAAGTGAAGCTTCCATCCTTAAAGAACATGCCGGTGCACAATGGAGTTCTACGAAGCAGTAAAGAAAGATGACATCATGAGCTTTGCAGGTAAATGGCTGGAGCTAGAAGACATCATGCTGAGTGAAGTAACACAGTCACAGAAAAACAAACGATGATGGTATCCCTCATCTGTGGATGCTAGCACCAATTACCTAATTGTAGGACAAACTGAGCAATGTCAATGTGGTCTGAAAACAACTGTGCTCTTACATTGTGAATCCCGTAAAATATAATAAAAAAATTAAAAAAAGAACATGCAGGTGAGGCTGTGGCAATAGCTGGGTTGGTGAGTGCTTGTCTTGTAAGCATGAGGACCGGCATGTGAGTCCCAGAACCTACAACATACCCCACAGTCTGTGGTGCATGGTTGTAGTCCCAGTACCGAGGAGGTGGATACAGGCAGATCTCTGGGGTTCCCACCAACCAGGCTACCAAACTGGTAAGCCCCCAGTCCCAACAAGAGGCCCCATCTCATAAAACAAAATGGACAATTTCCGCAGGGCATCCAAAATTGTTCTCTAGCTGGTACATATGTATACATGCTCATACAGCCACATATATATACAGGGACATACACACACACATGTGTATGCTCAAATACATCCACATACATATAGCACATGCACCTGACAACACATGAGCACACACGCACACACATACACACACACACACACACACACACACAAAGCACAGAAAATTCATGATGTGAATAAATGCATGGATGACAAGAGTACATTATATATTAGAAGAACAGCTCAAAGACAAATTGTAGAATATCAAAGCTGAATTTTAAGGAACATAAAATCTTTTTTTATTTAAAAATATTTTATTTATTTTTTTCATTTTTTAATAATAAGTAATAATTTATGAGTACAAGCATCCTTCATGTAAAACCAATTTGCAAGCAGTTGTGCCCAAATCCACACAGCCCAAGGGTCCCATCATCCAGCTGGGGGGGCTTGTATGTTCAATCAAATTGATCAGATGAGTGTCCAGTGTATATTGCTGTAGTTTCACCATTCACCCCAATCACAGCCCTTACATTCTACCTTGCCCCCTCTTCTGCAGATTGTTCCTTAGGCTTAGAAAAGGGGCACAGGTGGACGAGAAGTAAAAGTCTACTTTCTCTGGAGCTGTTGCTTTGGAGTCTGGTAAATTCTGGCTGTTTCCTTTCATGGGCTGATAGTTTGTCCACGAATAACCTTTCAGTCCTACTAATGAAGCACAGACATTTAGATATATAGGTATTTAAACAGTACTAATTGTTATGGTAGATTACTTGGTATGTTAATCTATGAATTACATTTTTTCCTGTAAAATGTGACAGGGTCTTACTGTGGCTTATAACATCTCCTAACCACTAGAGGATGTAAGCTTGTGGCATCAGCCGTGGGTTATTCCTCCAAGGAAAGAGCTACTAGCCAATTAGATTTGGGATATACAGGCATATGGCTGCCACTGCTGCACAGTATTTCCAGGCAGGTGAGGTGTAGCTGGTGTGGACGGAGGAGTCTTGCTTGACTCAAGGAGACCTATATTTGCTTTATTGGTTTAGTGGCCTTTGGCAACACTCTCTGGTATTCCAGAGACCAACTTTATACTTGCAAGTGTGGTCTCAGTACATCTTTCCCATGCTTACATCAGGTCTACGACAGCAGGGCCTTAATGCCTCTCTTCTTGCAGGTATCCCAGTTTACAGGCAAGAAGCCTTTACCTTTTGGGGGGGAGGGGCTTGGCTCCCCTGCCCAACATCTCCTTGGCAGAATAATCCATTGCTGATATCAGAGCTCTCCTGTGTTAATATATTTTGCTTAAGTGCACAGCTTAAGGAGACTTAAGTATTATATTTGGTTCTGAATAGAAAATAATCCTTTTCACTGTTCCTATGTCAACTAGTCAATTAAAGAAGGCAGTTTTAGCAGGTTTTATAAGAGATTACCTCTATGACAGTTGGCTCTAATTTATAGTTAAAGAACGACCTCATCATCATCATATTCCTCCTTATTCTATGAAGGAGAGGTAAGAAAATCTCTCCTATTAAAACTTTGCAGCACCTAGAAGGTAAGTTTCATTAGGACTCATTATAAATAGTTGTTACAAGTAGGATCCACAGAGGGGTTTGATGCTTGTAGCAGTCTGATGCTTTTCTTCCTCTCAATGTTCAGACGGGCCAACCTTTCTGCTGGCACTTCCTTGTACATTCTATACAATGCAAAGCTGTGTCTTTTCTTTCTCAGCCATTAAGTTGGTGATGTTTTGACCTGTGGGAACCTACAAATCTTTTCTAGTAGTTAGTTTTATGATTTAAATTGCAAAGTTTTTGACAAAAAGTTTTCATATATATCTGTATCCCCCCTTTTTATTTTAGGTTTTTGTTTCTTGACCCATGAATCTTACATAAAATCTTATATTAAGTCAAAATCTAAGGCTGATAATAATCAAAGTTAGATATGAGCTTTCTTTTGGTTTAACTCTTAATATTCTCACTAATCATCCCACCCTCTTACAATGTCCTTTGGGAATGGCCACCCAGTCTTTGGTTCAATATGTCCAACATCACTTCCCGCTCTGCATTGCTGAACACTTCCAGATATTAGAAGACCATTCCCAGCACCACATCTGTATCTAGCTTTGTAATTGCCTCTCCTTGGACTTAACTCAGTTCTCTGAAAATAAGTGTTGGCGAAAGCACTAATATGTGCCTTGGATTCAGTCATGCAAACATCTAATTCTGCATCTACCCAAGTATGGGAAATTACTAATGAGGAAGAAGAGTATAATAATCACTGGCCTTTGGGGCTGGAGAGATGGCTCAGTGTTTTAAGAGTGCCGACTGCTCTTGCAGAGGACCCAGGTTCAATTCCCAGCACCCACATGGTGGCTAAGAACGGTCTTTAACTTCAGTTCCAGGGGAATCCAACACCCTCTTCTGACCTCCGAAGCATTGCAAGACATGGGCACACCAACCTACATGCAGACAGTACACTCATACACATAAAAAAAAATAATAATAATCACTGGCCTGCAAGGGATTAGAAAGAAAACAGTCATACTTAAAAGTGGCTTCTCAGGGAAACAAACTGAAAGAGTCAGAGATTAATGTTTGATGACACAATCATATGATGGGAAACTATTTTGAGATAAACTGAAAGGGTCTGCTAGCACTCCCATAGAAGAATCTAAGGAAAATGATTAATCATGCTACTAAGAACTCAGACGAGTCAGAAGCATTTTTGTTCCTTTCTCCTCTCCATTTATGGAAAGGCTTAGAAATTGCGAAATTTTCCACTTATAGAGAAAAAATGCTAGTTGCAAATGAGCAAGACTCTAACCTTTCAGTTCTCAGTGAATAGTTTCCCCGGATGAATGAACTCTACAGCTGTTCCAAATCTTCCTTATGTCAGTAATTTTCACCTTTGTCTCTCACGAACCTTCTGCTGACAACTACCAACCCTGCTTGCAAGCCTTACTGTTTGCCCTCTTCTCTGCAACCACTCCTCTGGGGTAAGCATTTCTAAACTGGTAAAGGCCCTCGGGAAGACACAGTGAGGGTGGTCAGCAGAAGGAAAGGAAGGGAACAGAACCCACGTGTGTGACACCAAGCTATGGTGTGATGTAACTGTTGTACTTCTGATATGTCAGGGACCCTGTTCAACGCTTGCCCAGATTGATGAGGGTCTCCATGCACTTGCAGTTCTCATTGCTCTGTTTCTTCCATCATGAAATAGTGTAGATACAAGAAAATAATTTAGTGCATGCAAATCTAGACATCGGACTAAGTGCTGTTTTCTTTCTGTTCAGATCTCAGACCCTAAGATTATTTCCACAGCCACAGAAGGTTGGTTTCTAAATGCTACTTTCTTGGATGCGTTACTTTGGGCACCACCTCAGAAATGGAAGTTAGGACATTAAACAAAACACCTACTTTGAGGACCATTCTGGTGAGTGTATACAGGCCAGATCATTGTTCTTCAGATGCTCCCTGCTCTCATTGGCTAGTGTAACGCCTGGCTCTCCTCACTGCCTCCACATCCTGCGTGGCTTGCTCCATGCCTTCTAGCCTGCCCATTCTTCATATCCCTGGCTTATTCCTCAGACATTTCCCATGTTCATCTCTCCAGGCACTAATAGTTGTTACTCTATAGCTTATTGCTCAATTGAACCAATGCCTGTTTTTGTTGTTGTTTTGTTTTGTTTTGTAGAGTTTAGTCTTGCTTCCTGAAAAGGAGTTTTTTTCCAATGTGCTCCCTATTACCATTATCTTTAATAGCAATTTTAAAGCCACTTGATTGCACAGTTTACAAGCATCAATTAGAGAATAATTTATTGACTGTCTATAATATCAGTAGCTAGGAATCTAGAGAATTAGAAAACAGATGTTGCAATCACTATGCTGTGATCATTTATAGAGCTGCTGACGAGACAAAGCTATCAATCAAAATACAAGGCCCCTCTCCCTAAGTCCCCACTGAATCTTATCATTTCATTTTAGGAAAAGCTCTTTTTTCATTTTTTTTCCTAAGGGTCCTGTGGCATGTAGAGCACAGCACAATTTTAAATGCCCAGGAGAAAAAATTCACAAGGAAAGAAATAAGAAATACCAGATGAAATCCCAGAGCTGGTATGTGAACTCAGTAGAAATGACCTAGTGTATTGCTTAAGGATTAATACATTCTCCAAAGGCCTCATTTTGTATGTGTACTTTTAAAATAAACATTCCTAATTCCTCTGGAATTACTTGTGCTCCCAAATATTTAAGTAATAGTTATCCATATTTATTTATTTTCCCCAGAAGTTTGTTGTAATGATCCCTCCATTGTCCTTTCTCCATCTCTCCAAACGATCCTAAGTTTTATTGATGCAGTGTCATAGACTCAGTGCAGTCAGGCAATGATCTTCAGCCCTCCTCTGTGGGCTAAAGGGGTGAGGGCAGCATCCTCTCTTTCATATATGAAGTCAGAGAGGTTTGGGATTTGAAGGGATTTGCCAAGGGCTTCACAGTCAGTGCCCGCAGGAGCTACCACGGGATCCCTGGCTCCTGGGAACTGCCATGATGTTCTGATTCAAAGGACTAATTCTGGTAGCACAAGTGACCAATGAGTTATGTTTAAAGGACTGGGTAACTTCTCTACAAAAAGAATTCATTTTGTAGAGTATAACTTAAATAACATTATGGGGAAAATATCTGTCTTCAAGTTACATTTAGAATATCAGTATGGCACAGAGACTAACTTTCTCATTATCTCTGTGACAATGTTTCAGAAATGAAAATGTCAGTCTCACTTTTTTTGTGAAGAAAAATCTTAGCCTTCTTTTCTACCATATATTCATTTTGTGGCTTATCAATAGCTCCCTTCTATTTCTCGCCTTTACAAAATACAATTTAAGATTTATCTAGCCAAATAATCTTTCTCTGTCTTCATCTCATCTTCCACAAAAGGAATAACAACACATTTCAACACTGAAAATGTGGCTGAAATCATTTTGCTATATAAAATCACCTCTTTCCTGCCACCAAAGTTCACGAAGCAAAGTTGGGTGTTGTGGCACATGCCTTTACTCCCAGCACTCAGGAATCAGAGGCAGGGGATCTCCATGAGATAGAGGCCAGCCTGGTCTCCATAGTGAGTTCAGGCCAGATGAGGGCTCAAGGAAGACTCTGTCTCAAAAGGCAAAATACCATTCACACAGTGACAAAACTATCACCTGTTCTCAATTGTATACACACACACATACACACACACACACACACACATAGGCACATATACATATATACACAACATACACACATATACAAACACATGCACTCACACACATAGAAATACATGCACACTCACATGCATGCCCATATACGCATACAAGCATGTACATACCCACAAACACACACACTTGCGCACATATGCACACACATGCATGCACTCATACACACACATATATGTCCACACCCTAGAATGTTGAGATGCTTATTTCTAACTGTAAAATGTCTAAATGTAGAATGAAGGTGGAAGTGAATTATTGTGTATGTAGATGGACCCGGAGACTCATAATCAGAGGTCCAGTTCTAGAACATAAGTCAGTGTCACATGATCATGCAATCTCAGAGTGTGTGATTACTGAGCCCTTTTCTTGATTAGCAGGAGGGACCACAGCTCTCCTAAGAGTTCCTTGTTAACTTCAACACTTACTGTTAGCTTCTGTTGCACTTGAACTCAGGAGTCTGGCTTGCCTTTTGGGAACTACTGTCTCTTTTTTTTCTCTTTTTCAAGACAGGGTCTCCCTGTAGCCCCAGCTGGCCTGGAACTCACTCTGTAGACCAGGCTGGCCTTGAACTCACAAAGATCCGCCTGCCTCTGCCTCCCGAGTGCTAGGATTAAAGGCGTGCACCACCACACCCGGCTCTGTCTCTTTCAATTTGGTAAACAACAGCTTATTATCAGTAACACAACAGCACACTACCTTTATTGCAGGTGAACCAAAAATATTATCTTAAAGAATCTTTACCACCAGAGAACTCTATGGCTAAAATAATTTGTTTCACTCTAGATGACAATGCAGTTGTGGAGGGGATTATGGGTCTGCTCCTGGATCAGAGCCCTGTAAAGCCTGCTGACTCCATGTGGATGGACACGTTCAAATAGGAGTGGCAGTCAAGGTCTCTGGAGGTTGTGTCTTTACTGTCTTCGCAGTGGTCTGTTTACTAGGCTTAATGGACTAAATAGGAATTCTCTGCTACTTCACAGTCTATAGTCACAGTCTATAGTTCAGCTTCATGCCAAAGAGCTTTATGAAAGGTCAGATTGGTACACTGTTAGAATATAAACAGCATCAAGAGTTTTATTATATTTGCACTTGAAAGACAGCAGATTCCAAGCCAGCCTAGGCTACATAATGAGACATGTTGCAAAATAAGATAAAATATGAAAGTGTAACTCTAATTTAGAGGGTAGAAGGCCTGGCACATTTTTCCTGATTACAAATCAGTGAGATCATGAAATAAATTTGATAAATAAACATTGTGTATGTTTTCTAATATAGTGACTAAGGACAGTTTCCTCAGACAACAAATAGTGCGATGTTGCCACACACTGTGTTGAATACGTCACAACCATAACTCACTTCACTCTCTGCCAGGGTGTGGTGGCGCACGCCTTTAATCCTAGCACCTGGGAGGCAGAGGTGGGTGGATCTCTGCGAGTTCAAGGCCAGCCTGGTCTACAGAGTAAGTTCCAGGACAGCCAGAGCTACAGGGAGACCCTGTCTCGAAAAGTCCAAGAAAAAAAAAAAAAAAGAAATGTCCTTACCACTACATTCTAGCTAATCTGAAACCTTAGGGGGTTAACCAGCATACACTAGTATGGTTTCAGAGTCTCAGGACTCAGACATTGCACTGTTCAGGATCCCTGAGAAGACTGAAGGCTGCCCTCAACAGCCAGTGCTCCTGTCTGTCCTTGTCTGTCCCACTGCTGGCTACACTGCCATGTTCTCATTGTTTCTAAGTAAACTTCCTTTGTTTGCATCCCTTCCTCTCTCCTTTTCACGCACGCCCATCAGCTTTATTCTCTGTCACTTCTTTCCTTACCGTCATTCTATTCAAACCATGGCTTGAAAAGCACAAAATCACATTAAAAACATGAAGTATATTGAAAAACTCATAATATAATTTATAAAGACACAATCCATTTTTCTATGACTACACGTAAAAACTGCCCTTTTCCTTTTCTTTTTCTTTTTAAAATGAGTTGGCACAGTAAATGTCAATTGTTGACCCTTAAGTTACCTACTACTTAATAATGAGAAAAAAATAATCATTGTGTGGATTATGTGATGATGACCATCTGCTATGTCTTCTATGATTTTCACCAAAGTCATGTTTAAATATTTACCAAGGCTTAGTATTAAATCTCTATTTTGTCTTCCAGAAAAGTGAGAACTCATTTATTAAAACGGTTGAATAATTATAAATGTTGGATATACCAAATATGATTCTTAAGTGGTTCATATTTTTTACTAGTCAAATATTTTCCTAGAAGAGAGGTTAAAACATATTCTTAGTACTTATAATACTCTGCTATAAGTACTATCCTAAATATTTTAAATTCTGTTTAAAAATCAAAAAACTTGAAAAGACATGTTTTTAAAGGGCCTAAGTTTTGAACTATGAGTTTTGAAGCAGCGATGTCATTTAAAATCTCAGGCTTCCATGAAAACAATTCAAAGAGGCTATCTCTATTCTTAGAGATATCTCTATTCTTAGAGATATCTTTCTAAAAGAAATGATTTCTATAACATTGCCATCTTTTAGCTGGGCACGGTGGTGCATGCCTTTAATCCCAGCACTTAGAAGGCAGGAGCAGGTGAATCTCTGTGACTTCAAGTCCAGCCTGGCCTACATAGTGGGTTTCAGGCAAGCTGGGGCTACACAGAGATCCTGTCTCAAAAATACCAGGAAGAAAGAACATTGCCATCTTTTCATCAAACTATAATAATTCATAATGTGCATTGTCAACGTACGCATCAACATACATTGAGATTACATCATAATGGACTTGCTGAAAACATAAACATCCTAGATTACCATGCATATAATTTGCCTAGCTTACTGCACACAAGCTAAGGAGCTACACTCCACAGCCATTGCCTAACACCATGAAACAGCATCATAGCACGTATCAATAGCCCAGGAACATATCCAAACAGAGCACAGTTTCTTCTGCATGCATATCACTTTGGGACCATCATAGTGTTGAAAGGTCATAAGCTAAAAACCACTACAAGTCGGAAAATATCTGTATTTGAACTTTCAAAAAGAAAACAATTTTAACAATAAGAAGTCATTGTCTCTCAAGTCCAATTTAACTTGCAAAGAGTGAATCACAGGCTTTTTCCAAAATCAAACAGGGCTGCCCAAACCCTCATAGATTTAAAATCACAGGCCTCATAAAATATAAAACTACAACAGTCTGTCTAAAGATGAATAGGAGAAACACAAGATAAGCTGCTATCTGAATATAGAACAGTTTGGAGCCCTCCGGACACAAAGATAATTAAAAAAAAAAATGAAGGGAAGAAAATACAGAGATCAGTCAGTACTATGAACTCTACCCTACCATACCCCAACACAACAATTGTGTGACTCTGATAAGGAAAGTATTTGAACTCTTCTCTAAGAGAGCAAGCAAGGCACATCATTGGAAATACCTAACAGCTGGGGTTAAAAGCTCACAGCTGGCTTTGTGATCTAAAAGCTTCAACCTCTTTAAAGTACGTTTAGATTTTACTCATAATCCTGGTAAAATTGTCAGTCTTGGAATAAGGTTAAATTCCTGGGAAACTTTCACAGGCAACTGTTTGCCCGAGGTTGTCTAAGGTGACCTACTTTTAACTGCCCAAGGGATGGAACTGTGTCACAGCCCTCTCTCCTCCTTCCAGTGCACTCCTTGACCTCAGCTTAGCAGAACAGAACAGAGTTCAGTCCTCTGTGAGCAATATGACTGTATGGTAGTCAGACATTTCCATTACTGTGACAAAAAAAAAAAAATACCCCTGAGATAAACAGTTTAAAAGGAAGAAGGCTTTATCTTGGCTGAGGGTTTCATTCCATAGTCAGCTTGCTGCATTGCTGTGGTCCCAGGGTGAAGCAGACCATCACAATGGCAAGAGCATGCTACTCTCATGGTTGGGTAGGAAGGAGAAATGACAGAGAGGAAGGAGCACCTTCAAAGGCATGTCCCAGTGACCTACCTCCTCTAACCAGGCCCCGGCTCTGAGCCTTTTCATCGCCTTCCAATAAGGCCACCAAAGTGGGAATCTATCACTGCATTAATCCGGTCATGAAATCAGAGCTCTCATGAACCAATCAATCCCCAGAAGCCTATTGGCTGGCAACCAATCCCTTAATACACAAGCCTATGGGGGACATTTTACAGGCAAACCATAAAATACTGTGTGCAATTCTTTATCTATAAAACATAAAGAATGATGACATGCAGGGATGTTGTGAGGTTTAAGTGAAGTATTATAAATACAACATGCCAAATGCAAAGGATCCTTATTAAATGCTAGTGTTCCATTGCCAATGGGCCTTGAGTTTAGTAAGTGTATTCCTTCAAGGGTAAGAGCTTCCTGCAAGATAAAAGCTACAAACTCATCTTTCTGATGAATGCTTGCATCCTGGCAGTAGGCTCTGAGGATTGTTTAAAACTTCAAGGGACCCAGAAATACATTTACAAAAGTGGAATTTTGGCACTGGTTCAACCCATATTTATTGAGTATATCTCCTTTGCCAGTTTTGAAAACACACAGAATAATGTAGCACCTACAAAGTTAAACAGACCTCTTTCCCATTTCTTTTTTTTAATATATATTTTGTAGAAGATTATCAAATCCAGACCCGTGTCTCCCCCATTCCCCTACCCCACCAGAGCTCATGTATTCTGCCAAACATGCTTTTCATCTCTTTCTCAGTCTTTCTCAATATTCTCCATGTGGAAGTTGACTGTTTTGAGCAGAAGTTCACTGTTTCAGTCAGTTCTTTAATGCAGTCCTTTCTGTTGTTGTTGTTGTTGTTGTTGTTTCCAATATGCATCACTCCCAACTGCTTGGACAAAAGCTCAAAGGGCAGTGCACAATACGTACAACTAGGTAATTGGCACTAGCATCCACAGATGAAGGATACCATTCGTCGTTTGTTTTTCTGGGACTGTGTTACTTCACTCAGCATGATGTCCTCTAGCTCCAGCCATTTTCCTGCAAAGCTCATGACATTGTCTTTCTTTACTGGTGCATAGAACTCCATTGTGTAGATGTACCACATTTTCTCTATCCACTCATCAGTTGAGGGGCATTTGGGTTGGTTCCAGCTCCTTGCGATTGTGAAGAGAGCTGAAATAAACATGGCTGTGCATGTATCTCTGCGTGGGGGAGTCTTGAGGGTACTATGCCCGGAGTGGTATGGCTGGATTGGGTGGCAAGTTCATTCCAAGTCTTCCAGGGTTCTCCACACGGCTTTCCTTAATGGCTGCACAGTTTACATTCCCACACAGCAGTGGAGAGTGTTCCCTCTTTCCCAACAACCTTCCCAGCACTTGGTATCATTTGTTTTCTTGATCCTAGCCAGTATTATTGGAGTAAAGATGATATCTTAAAGTGGTTTTGATTTGATTTCCTTAATGATTAGTGATGTTGAACACTTCTTAAGGTGTTTCTCAGACATCTCTAATTCTCTCACTTGTGAAGTCTCTGTTCGGCGCTTTGCTCCATCTATTGAGTGGGTCATTTGTTTTCTTTCTTTGTTTTTAGTAGTTTATATATTCTGGAAATTCAATGCTTGTCAGATGTTTCTGTGGTGAGTTTTCTCCCACTCTGTGGGATTTCTCTTCACTCCTTGTTGTTTCTTTTGCTGTACAGAGCTTTTGAGTTTAATGAGGTCCCATTTGTCAATTGTTGACCTTAAATCTTGCACAGCTGCTGTCTGATTTAGGAAGACTTTTCCTATGCCATGTCTTATAGTCTGCTGCAAACTTTTTTTCTTATTGCCCTTCAGAGTTTTGGGGTTTTCACGTTGAGGTCTTTATTCCATCTGGAGTTGACTTTTGTACAGGGTGAAGAGGTAGGGGGTTTTAATTTCATTCTTCAAAAGTGTGTGATCCATTTTTTGCCACACCTTTGCTGAAGATGCTATCTTTTTCTCCATTGTGTCTTCCGGACCCCCTTGTCAATATGAGATGAATAAATTGTATGTGCTCAAGTTTGGATCTTTGGTTTTGTTCCATTGGTCAACAGGTCCGTTTTTTTGTGCCTGGACCAGGCTGTTTTTATGATTATAGCCTAGTATAGTTTTGAAGTCTGGTATAGAGATCCCCTTGTGTTGCTCTTTTCACTCAGGATTGTTTTGGCTATTCGGGGTCTTTTGTTTTTCCAGATGAATTTAAAGGACTTTTTTTTTCCAATCCTGTGAAGAAACTATTGGGGATTTTGATTGGGATTGCATTAAATTTATAAGAATTTTGGGTAGAATGGACATTTTTTTAGGGTTTTATTTATTTATTTTTAAGGAGATTCTACAATACAATGACACAGTGTGTTTGCAGATAGCATTGATGCACTATTATGTCATACAATCAGGTAATTGGTGCATTTTGCAAGTATCTATGTCCAAATTTTTGAACAACCCAAGGTTCCCATAGACCAGTTGGAGAAGCTTGTATGCACAGACATGTTGATCAATCAGGAGTCCAGACATATTCCTGTAGTCTCATGATTCACCCCTATCTCTCCACAGCCCCTTACAATCTACCATGCCTCCTCTTCCGCAGTTTGTTCCCTGGGCTTTGGAAAGGGCACAAGTGGTGAGAAAGAAACAGTCTATTTCTCTTTGGAGTTGTCATTTGGACTCCAGTCTATTCAGGTTGTTTTTCCTTCATGGATTGACAGCTTTCCCAGTGAATACCTTTTTATCATATTAACAAAGCACAAGCATTGGATGTACAGGCTTTTAAGCAGTACCACTTATTATGTCAAGCTAAGCTGTGAGCATAGACAAGATGCTTGGATGGCATGCTATTCTGCAAACTGTGGTTTCTTTATAAAGGTGACAAGTTCTTACTGTGGCTCACAAACATCGCCCAACCACACAGAGGACAAAGCTGTGGCATCCGCTGTGAGTATTCCTCCAAGGAGAGAGCGAATAGCCAATAGATTTGGGATATATATAGACACTTGGCTGCCACTGTTGCACAGTAGAATGGACATTTACAATATAATTTTCCAATCCATGACATGGGAGGTTTTTCCCTTTCTGATGTCTTCTTCAATTTCTTCTTAGGGGTTTAAAATTTTGTTTGTAGAGATCTTTGGTGTCTTTGGTTAGGTTTGTTCCTAGGTATTTTATTGTTTTTGAGGCTTTGTGAGTGAGAAGTTCTCCTGAATTCCTTCTCCATTGCTTGTTGTTGGTGTAAAGAAAGGCCACTAATATTTTTAGGTTAATTTTGTATCCTGCCACTGTTGCATGAAGCTGTTAATCATTTCAGGAGTTTTCTGGTGGAGTTTTTAGCATCCCTTAAGTAAACAATCATATCATCAGCAAATAGGGATAGCTTGACTTCCTCTTTTCCAATTAGTACTCCTTTAATTTCCTTTTCTTGCCTTATTGCTCTAGCAAGTGTTTCAAGCACTATATTGAAGAGGAGTGGTGACAGGGGCAGCCTTGCCCAGTTCCTACCTTTAAGGGGAATGTTTCTGTTGTTTCCCCATTTAGGATGATATTGGCTGTGGGTTTCCTGTATATGGCTCTGATTACATTGAGGAATGATCCCTCCAGTCCAATTCCCTCTAGGACTTTAAACATGAAGGGATGCTGGATTTTGTCAAAGGCTTTTTCAGCATCAATTGAGATGATGGTGTGGCTTTTGTCTTTCATTCCATTTATGTGCTTGATGATGTTTATTGATTTCCGTATGTTGAACCATCCCTGCATCCCTACCTACCTGGGCTTCAGGTGGTCTTGTGAGATCTCTGACCTCAAGACTCACACAACCCCACCTTTTATACCAGCTGGGAAGATAACTCCGCCCCCACAGCCACAAAAGCCAATTAAGCCAAGGACAACTAGATTAACTAGATTAAATCAAACAACAATCTGCCTTGCTGAAGCACCCAGCTCCTACCTACCTACCTGGGCTTCAGGTGGTCTTGGGAGATCTTGCTCTTTCCCATTTCTTAAAGGATGGCCACAGGGAAGTACAAGGCTAGAGGATAGAATTGTGGGAGGAGAAATAAAGGATCATCCTCCTAGGAGAAGGAAGGGGAGAGGGAGGAAAGTAGATCCTTCCCCCCAGGAGACTGCTTAGTTGTAATTCAACCCATCTTGACCTTTTTAGACCCCGTGAGCGTCGGTACTCCTGAGGTCCTTTGGCACAACAGAATTGTTATTTCCTTCTTATTTATGCAGAGACAACACTGATTGTGTCTTACAACAGACTGGGTAATCTGAAAAGAAGAGAAATTTATTTCTGCAGTTGTAGAGTCTAGAAAAGTTCAAGAGCAAAATGCAACTTGGTTGCAAGGTAGACCTTCATTGTTGCATTCTCTGGAGAGGATCAGTGCTGCGTCCTCTACCGGCAGGAGAAGGAAGGTGGAAAAGGTACTCCCAGAAATCCTTTCCAGGTCATCAACAATCCAGGCTTAAGAGCTCTGTCTGCCTCCCAGCACTGTACCTTGCAGATTACGTTTCCAACAGATGAATTTGGGAGGTTGTATTCAGGCCATAGCAAGCAGCACTGAAAGGCTTTTTCCCGATGCAAAACAGGCCAGTCAAACCACGTTAACAAATTATAGAAGGAGGTTTATTAGGACACGTTCCTGGGTGGGTCCACTGGTCTCAGAGAAGGAAGCCAAGGGGAGTCGCACACTCAGGCTGATGCTGAGGGTATTTATAAGTTCTGGGGAGAGGAAGATGAGATAATGGTAGTGATACTAAGCCTGTCCTTGTAAGGGCAAAACTGGTGCAGTGGGAGGGGACAAAGTGGGTCTTTAGTGTTCATCGTGAAGCTGGAATGTAACCATATATGGTCTTTGGCTGTGCTCTCATGGTGGCTGATGACATCAGGAAGTTGCATCAGCTGCCTGAGATGAGGCAGGCTTCTGACCAGAAGAGAAGGGTGGTAGGTAGGCACCAGCTTTAGATCTCCAAGTCCAGGCCCTGTCTAAAAAGTAGCATTGACTCCTAAGAAAAGGAATGCTGTGCCAGTCAAGAAAGGTGGTTGCAGGGGCTAGAGAGATAGCCTAGCGGTTAAGAGCACCGACTGCTCTTGCAGAGGACCCGGGTTCAATCCCCAGCACCCACATGGCGACTAAGAACCATCTGTAACCCAATTCCAGGAGAACTTCAGTTCCAGGGGAATCCAACACCCTCTTCTGACCTCTGCAGCATTGCACAACACGGGTGCACAAACCTACATGCAGACAGTACATTCATACACATACAGAAATAAATAAAATTTAAAAAAATATTAAAAAATTAAAAAAAAAGAAAGGTGGTTGCTATCCCCATAGAAATAGCTTTGGGATGAGCAAAAAAACAATGGTAAGAGGAGGGCACACTACCTAGCCCCATGTGTGCCGCAGTAAACGAGAGACCCCACATTAAACAACATGGAAAGCCAAGGACCCGCAGCCATGGCTGTCCTTAAATTTCACACATGTGCTGTGGTAGGTCAGGCCATGTACACAATCATACACAGAGAAATCTTTAAAAAAGCAGTGAAGAGAATATTTGTATTTCTGCTTACTCAGCCCAGCTCATTAACATGGGAAAGGGAGGAAGCTCCTAGGGAGAAATGGTATCGTGAGGAAATGTTGGCTGAAGTATGCCTGGTTCACTGGAAGACACAGAGAGAACTGGCGCAGCCCCAACCCCAGCTGCAGAACTGTTTCAGTGGCTGGCGTGGTTTCTGCCACAGCTAAGAGTCAGCACAGACTTGCTCATGACACAATGAGACTCACATGACACAACACACATATTTGTTATCTTCTGGCCCTGAAGATCAAACATCAAAAACCAGCTCTGCCAAAATCAAAGTGTCAGCAAAATGCATTCTTTCTAGTTCTAAAGAAGAATCCCTTTTTCCACTTTTTCTGACTTCTTGAGGCCATTGGCATTCATTATTTGATGGTGTCCTGGCTTCTAGAGGCTTCCCAGATTCATTATTTGTGTCCCCTTTATCCGCTTTCCAAACTAGCACCTCTCCTCTAGCAAGCCTTTCAGACCTTGCTCTTTGCCTCCTCCAATCTCATCTCTACCTCTGACTTGCATATGTGGCTTTGTGTGTGTGTGTGTGTGTGTGTGTGTGTGTGTGTGTGTGTGTGTATGTATGTATGTGTGTGTGTGTGTGTGTTTTTCAGACAGACAGGGTCTTCCTTTAGCCCCAGCTGGCCTGGAACTCGCTATGTAGACCAGGCTGGCCTTGAACTCACAGAAATCCACTTGCCTCTGCCTGGCACTAAAGATGGTTCTTAGCCACTATGTGGGTGCTGGGAATCAAACCTGGGTCCTCTGCAAGAGCAGTCAGTGCTCTTAACCTCTGAGCCATCTCTCCAGCCCATATCTGTGACATTTTAATGTGTCTGTACACCTCTGTTTATGTGTTTACTTATGGGCAGGCATGAGTGTGGAAGACAGAAGTCATCATCGGTTATCTTCTTCAATTTCTCCCTGCCTATTTTTTCAGATGGGGTCTCCTGTTGAACCAGAGAAGGCTGATTCTACTGGACTGGCTGACTAGCAAGCTACAGGGACCCTACTATTTATCTCCTGAGCCTTGGAATTACAGGCACAGCCTACTGTGGCCAGCATAGATGCTAACAAACAAATTCAGGATTGACGTAAACCTAAACATACCTGGTATCCCAGTTTGCTTCCCATTACTGTGATAAAACACAGATGAACACCAGCATGGAGAAGAAAGGATTAGTTCATCTTACACATCCAGTGACAGTCCATCTTTGAGGAGAGTCAGGAATGAACTGAAGCAGAGACCGTGGAGGAATGCTCCTTACTGGCTTGCTTCTCCTGGCTTGCCCAGCTACTTTTCTTATACAGCCTAGGCACACCTGCCCAGGAATGGTACAGACCACAGTGGACTATGTCCTCCTACATCAATTGGCAATTAATTAAGAAAATACCTCACAGACATGCCCACAGGCCAGTCCAATGGAGACAAATACTCAAGTGAAGTTTCCTCTTTTACGATTACACTCTACCCAACTAGTCATTGTAGATGACTAGTTGGGTAGAGTGTAATCTTTTTAGATGATCAAATCTTTGGCTATTACATGGACAGAATCCTCCTTGATGTAGTAAGACCACAGAGTCACAGGTTCAAGGCACTGGAATGTGGATACTATGTTTCCTCAAAACAAACTATCTTTAGCACTAGTACCAAAGAAAAAGGAAGATATTTTGTGAGACAACACAGGAACCTATTACTTATTTGAGAAACCTCTGTCCTTAGCTTACTTTACCTTAATTCTCAACATATTCCCCACTGAATGATGACTTGCCTTGTTTATGTCACTAGTAAGGGTTTGGTCTTCATGACACTGCTTATGATGGATTCACAATTTTGAGTTTAGAGTGTCCTTATCTAGCACTTTTCTCGCTTTGTTACAAAATACCTGACAAAAGACACTCAAGGGGAGAGAGGTCTGTTTTAGGCTGGTGGCTTCAGAGGGTACAGCTCTTCTCTGCTAGGAAGGCACGGCAGGTGCACACGGCTGCAGCTAGCTACTCATATCTTGGTGGTATATCAGGAAGCAGAGAGATCTAGCCCAGAGTCAGAGCCAGGTCCACTCCTAATGGTCCACATCTGCCAGCTACACCCATGTCGCCAAGGTTCCACAACCTCCCCAAACAGTGCCACCAGCTTGGCACCATGTGAGCCTTTGGGGACATTTCAGACCCAAATCATAACCCTCTACCTTTGGCACTACTTGGCCATGAGCTAGTAGTAAGTTCAGTACTCTATTTTGCCATTCAATGAAAGAACCATGGAAGGAATTGCCATTGCTGTACCATTCCAAGTCTGTTTTACATAATCAACAGTATTTTTTTTTTTGGTCTTTTCAAGACAAGGTCTCCCTGTAGCCCCAGCTGTCCTGGAACTCACTCTGTAGACCAGGCTGGCCTTGAACTCACAAAGATCCGCCTGCCTCTGCCTCCCAAGTGCTAGGATTAAAGTATTGTTTTTTATGCATATCAAATCTATATATGTTGTCAGCTCTCAGGATCTGTCCCTGCTTTATAGAAAAAACTGTGGCTCATATGTAAATAAAAATATCTAGAGAAGGCTATTAGGGAATTTTCCCATTATCTTGAAATTTCACCACAGGTAGGAACTGTGATGGCAATGAGTAGTAATTATGCCTACCTTCAGCTCTGAGAGTTGTCAGTAAATAGGTCATGCCTCTTCCTTGAAAGTTTCACTTCCTTCATATTGAAAGTCCATCTCTTCCATCTCAGCCACTTCAGCCTGAGAGAAATGCAGGATCCTCCTTGATCATCAAGTACAAGAAACTCAGTAGCTCAGGTAAGCTAATTCACCAGGAGCCAACTCTCAACAAATGGAGCTGGGAGCCAATGAATGCATGCCTCTTCATCCTTGGTATACAATTGTGAGGCTTATTCTTTATTGTCCTGTGGAAGGTCTGAAAGTGATTTAATGCCACTTCTATCTTCAGATAATCAATTGCATAATATATTTGTGTATTGACTTTCACTCTATTTTATTCTCCCTAGTCTATTGACTCCACACCTTTCTTAACAAAATACCCTCAACATCCCTTCATCTCCATTTCAGACAACCTGGGCTAAGAGTCTACAGATGAGATCACCCACTTGCCAGACAGCAGTCATAACTCCACTGCTGGTGCTGAGCTAGTGGCAACCTCTAGTATGCAGTAGTGTCACCCTTGTAAGATTCTGACCTGAGAAGGACTGGGAGAAAGGCAAAGGGGAAAGAGAGCATTTGGTTTTGTGCCAGCTGTAACTTTTCCATGGCAGGATTTTAAAAGATCCCCATCTCATACAGCAGTAGCATCAGCAAAGGCCAATTTCATTTCTAAGTATGACAGTAAAGCAAAGGGAAAAAATCATAGTCTCATTATGTCACATATATAAAATGAGAGAAAGGGACATGAAGCTGAAGGTTTTTACTGCTAACCATCAGGACAAAAGAAGCAGTTCCCTTGTCTGAAGAATATGCTGAGATCTCACTGAGACAGACAACTTGCATGACAACAAACCAATCATTAGATTGGGTCTCAGCATAACCAGAAAAGAACTGCTCTCTCTCCTCTAGGACAAAGGGGTTTATACAGAAAGACTTTCCCTTCCACATATAAGGAGTGTTCAAGCTTACAAAGACAGGAGATGTTGCTGGATTTGAACTTGGTGGGCAGAATACAGGATGGTCACTGATTGGAAAGGGCACATCTATAACTAAGATTTTAAAATTCTAGCCAGGATACTAGGGATACTTGAAATGGGTCAAGTGAAGTTTGTGAGGCAACTGTGGCAGCGAAGTGGGGTCATATGGACCATTTGGGTCATATGGATGCTCAAAGAATGCTCAGGAAGACTTATGTGAAACCAAGAGTCCACCCTGGGAATGCCCCCCCCCTTCACTATGGCAATGAACTGACTGGTAAGAGAAGTGTTGACATGCCTGAGAAGCTCAGAGGGATCTGCCTGCTGTACACTGAGACAGTCCAGAGACTACACACAACTCAGCTCCTTGTTTTCAATGGGAATAACAAGATTTTGGGATGGTGTGTTTATTTATATTTATCCACCAGAGCCAAGGCATGCTAAATGACTGTACAGTTAGCAGTCAGGGAGCATAGGCTAACAGAGATCTCTGATAATTCCTAACACATAATGGTGTTGTTACACATCAGTAGATGAACAAAAAGTGAGATCTTTCATTTTCAAAATCTAACAATTAGATAACTATAAGCCACCGCACTGAGAATCTCCTATATTCCCTCAGTTCACATGTACAGCAGTGCACAGATGGAAAACCTAGTAAGCAAAATGTAACCAAATGTGTCATGATGAGATTTATCAGAATAACTGTGCACTGTAGAAAGGAAATGATCAAGGACAAGAAGATATAGGATCTGAGCTGACATCACACTGCGAAACTATAGAACCATCACAACATCCAATGAGAAAAATGCTATCAACTGCCAGTAGATTCTCCTCTAGGAGCAGGTTGGATTGTCACAGCTACCTTGCTCCTCCCTGCTGGATATGTGTCTTCTTGGCCTTGTACAGGTATTGTTCATAATCTCAACCATATCTGTGAATTCATCTGTTCAACTGCCCTCTTATATCCAGAAAACACGTTAAAAAATCTTTTTGAGGGGCTAGAGAGATGGCTCAGAAGTTAAGAGCACTGACTGCTCTTGCAGAGGACATGGGTTCAATTCCCAGCACCCACATGATAGCTAACAACCAGCCCCAACTCCAGTTCCAGGGGATCCTATGCCTTCTTCTGACCTCCCCCAGCATTGAACAACATGCGTGTGCTTACATACATGCAGGTGATACCTCCATACACATAAAATAATAAATCATTTTTTTAATCTTTTTGAGACAGCATCTCCCTGTAGCTCCAGCTAGCCTGAAACTCACTTACATAGCCAGGGTGGCATGATCTCATAGAGATCCACCCATGTCTGACCCTTGGATGCTAAGATTAAAGACATGTGCCACCAATCTGGCTTAAAAACATTTTTTTTCCTCGTATTCATTCATCACCTCTGGCTCTTACAAACTTTCCATATCCTCCTCTGGGATGAACTTGAGCCTTGGTTGGGGTGACAAAAGTGCCCCATTTAGGGCCATCGGGTTTTATGAGTATGTGAACCTGGGCGGGCTGCTCATTCTCCAGGGTATGGATTCATATCCAAGAGCCTCTGGGGAACACAAATTAGACTTCATTTGCCTTAAAAAATAGAGGGTAAGAATGGGGTGATGTAGGGATGTGTACGGGTGGAGCTGAGAGCATGGGGGAGGGGTTTTGAAGGAGGAACCTGAATACATTCAGACTGCGGTATATGACATTCTCAAAAAATCAGAAAAATAGTGAGATCATGTGTGGGGGCCTCAGGGTCAGGCCTTTCTTGCTAGGACCACCTGGAGCATGGATAGGAGCCCGGCGCTGCTACAGACAGGTAGAACCTAGAACAGATTGACTCAGGTTGCTGGACAATTGATTTGCTGGTTTGTGGCAGAGGGGCTGGTGGCAGGCCTAGGACTGAGCCCTACACCCTTGCAGGGTGTGGCTGTCCAGGCCGGGTCATCCTTTCCCCTTGCAGCCGGAAGTGGCTCTGGGTCTGGGTCTGGCTCTGGTGCCATAGTGAGATGGGGGGGCTCAGGGTCGGGCCTTGCTTGCTAGGACCACCTGGAGTGTGGATAGGAGCCCGGTGCCACTCCAGACAGGTAGCGGTGTATGGGCTAAGTCAGGTATCCCCCCCAACCGGAATCAAGGAGAGTATCCAAGTGGATTTATTTTGAGAACCCTCAGAACAGGAAAGGAAGAATGACTTAGACTTCCAATATCCAATATATAAACAAAAGTGAAAGCCTGAAACCTAGACAAGTCAACACTCCACAAACAAGGAGGGGAAAAAAAAAGAATCGGATGAAGGCAAGCAAAACAAAACAAGCCTTCAACATAGCGAAAAGACATTTGTGATTGGCATCGGAATATAGGCAAAAAAATGGGAAAGGATAATATGCAGGATAATTCTGCACCAAGCTCTACCAACCCTGTAGGAGATAGCTACAATGGGACCCCCCTGGAAGTGACTGAAGAAACAGATTGTAGAGGAATAATTGCAGAACTATGCAGAGAAATTAAAGAAAATAAAGAAGAAGTCAAAGAGCTAAAGAGAGAGAATGAAAAACTCAAACAGGACCTAGAGGGATACAATGACAAACTTTGGAAAGAACTAAAGGAACAGATTGGCAAACTCCAGAAAGCACTAGAGGGAGAAAACAACAGACTCCGAAAGGAAGTAGAAACACTGAAAAAGGAAGCCAACCAGCAAAGTAAGGAGCACTAAGAAGAGATTGAGAAGCTCAAAAAGGAAATGGAAATACTAAAGAAAACACAAGATGAAATGAAAAAGGAAATAGAACACTCACCCAATCAAGAAGAACGGAAAGGAAAAAGCCTCAGAAATAGAATGAAGGAAGCAGAACAAAGAATATCAGACCTGGAAGATAACACAGAGCAACTAAAAAGCTCAAATAAAGATTATGAAAATTTTAAAAATACACAAAAGTGGAACAACCAGGAAATATGGGACACTATGAAAAGATCAAACCTCTACACCATAGGAAGAGAGGAAGGAGAAGAATCTCAAGAGAATAGTATTGATCAGATCTTCAACAGAATAATAGATGAAAATTTCTCCAAACTAAAAATAGACAAACTCATACAAATACAAGAAGCACATAGGACTCCAAATAGACAAGATCAGAAAAGAAACTCCCCATGCCATATCATAGTTAAAATGCTAGATGCCCAAAACAAAGATAAAATTCTGAAGGCTACATAAGAGTCACATACAAAGGGAAACCCATCAGAATTACAACTGACTTCTTGGCACAAACCATGAAAGCAAGAAGAACATGGAGCAAAGCATTCCCAGT
>VZQC01007897.1:72344-149420 GCA_009823505.1 Rhizomys pruinosus
GAGGAGGGGAGTCCCGGGCTCCTTTTGGCTTTTCAATCACTAGTTCTAGCCACTCGAGGACAAAGTTAGATCTTGCTAGACCAGGCTTTTTGAAGCCTGAGTAGACTTTCCTCTTTATAGACTGGACAGTGGCTGAAGTCTTGTTAGTAGATCTTCAAGACCTCCCTGAACAGGAAGACTAGTGACTCACATTTGCAGGACATTTCAAGAGATGCCCCCATGCGCAGTCCCCTGGGACTTAGTTGACCTCTGAGGGCAAGGAACAAAGTTATCCCTTAAGACCCTTGGCCAAATTGGTATGGGCATTAAGTATGGTCATTAAGCATCCAGAAAGGCCTGATACTTTTAACTACTGTATAATATTTTAGAAAAGGCTTGGACAAAAGCTCAAGCGGCCTTGTATAAGAAATACTAAGAAGCACTCCAGGGCTGGAGAGATGGCCTAGTGGTTAAGAGCACCGACCGCTCTTGCAGAAGACCCAGGTTCGATCCCCAGCACCCACATGGTGGCTGAGAACCATCTGTAACTCCAATTCCAGGAGAACTCCAGTTACAGGGGAATCCGACACCCTCTTCTGACCTCCGCGGCATTGCACGACACGGGTGCACAAACTTGCATGCAGACAGTACATCCATATACATACAGAAATAAATAAAAATTAATAAAAAATTTTTAAAAAAAGAAAGACAACATCATGAACTTTGCAGGTAAATGGATGGAGGTAGAAGATATTACGTTAAGTGAAATAACACAGTCCCAGAAAAACGAACGTTGAATGGTATCCCTCATCTGTGGATGCTAGCGTCAATAACCCAGTTGAAAATATTTCTTGGGACTGGAGAGATAGCCTAGCAGTTAAGAGCACCGACACTCTTGCAGAGGACCCAGGTTCAATCCCCAGCACGCACATGGCAGCTAAGAACCGTCTGTAACTCCAATTCCAGGAGAACTCCAGTTCCAGGGGAATCTGAGACCCTCTTCGGACCTCCACAGCATTGCACGACACGGGTGCACAGACCTGCATGCAGACAGTACATTCATACACATACAAAGATAAATAATAAAAAAATAAAATATTTCTTGTCTAGAGTGATGCATATTGAAAGAACAACAACAGAAAGACTGCATCAGAAAACTGACTGAAATGGTGTATCGGGATGGGTGGGTAGGCTGGGAGAGAGACATGGGTCTATATTCGATTAATGCATATTTAATTGATGCGAGTTCAATAAGTATCCAATTTTGCCCAAACTCTATCTACAAATTGCATGGTATTTTAGGACTTAGTAAAAGTTAAAATGTCTGTATTAAACAATATTGGTTTAAAGGTTTTGATTAAAATGGTGATACATCTGAGTTAATTGGAAATATAAATTGTTGTTCATATTTGTTTTACTTAAAATCTGTATAGCAATAATTTTGGGATTAACATATACAAATGTTCTCTATAATCTTTGTGTTATACAGTATCATCTTGTAACATTCTCTTTTACCTATAGGATAACTTAATTTAAGGAATTAAGTTTGCTTCCCAAATTAACAACATACAGTCTCCCAAAACAGCTTGGATAAATTTAATGAAATTTACACTTTGATTCCTGCCTATAGATATGTGTACTACAACTGCCTTTTTGACACTCATGAGTCAAAAAATAAAAACCTAGAATTAAAAAAATGATGGGATACAGTTATATATTAAACTTTTGTGCCAAAATTTTTTCAATTTAATCTTAAATCTAACTATGGGGAAAAGATTTGTATGTTCCCACAGGTCAAAAGGTCACCAACTTAACGGCTGAGAAAGAAAAGATACAGCCTTGCATTGTGTAGGATGTACCAAGAAATACCAGCAGAGAAATTGGCCCATCTAAGCATTAAAAGGTTTTATCTTTTCTTTCTCAGCCATTAAGCTGGTGATGTTTTGGCCTGTGGGAACATACAAATCTTTTCCCCATAGTTAGTTTTAAGATCAAATTGAAAAACTTTTGGCAAAAAGGTTTAATATATAACTGTATGATGAGGTCATTCTCTAATTGTAAATTGGAGCCAACTATTATAGAGGTAATCTCTAATAAAACTGTCTTCTTTAATTGACTAATAGACATAGGAACTGTGAAAAGGATTATTATCTATTCAGAACAAAATAGGATACTAAAGTCTCCTTAAGCTATGCACTTAAGCAAAATATATTAATACAGGGGTGCTCTGACATCAGCAATGGATTATTCTACCAAGGAGATGTTGGCCAGGGGATCCAAGCCCCCATAAAAGGTAAAAGCTTCTTGCCTATAAACTGGGATACCTGCAAGAAGAGAGGCTGTAAGGCCCTGCTATCGAACACCTGATGTAAGCATGGAAAAGATGTATTGAGACCACACTTGCAAGTGTACAGTTGGTCTCTGGAATACCAGAGAGTGTTGCCAAAGGCCACTATACCAATAAAGCAAATATGGGTCTCCTTGAGCCAAGCAAGACTCCTCTGTCAGCATCAGCTACACCTCACCTGCCTGGAAATATTGTGCAGCAGTGGCAGCCATATGTCTGTATATCCCAAATATAATTGGCTATTAGCTCTCTCCTTGGAGGAATAACTCATGGCTGATGCCACAAGCTTACATCCTCTAGTGGTTAGGAGATGTTATAAGCCACATTAAGACCTTGTCATCTTTTACAGAAAAAACATAATTCATGGATTAGCATACCATCCAAATATCTGTGTCTATACCAAATTAACCTACCATAACAATTAGTACTGTTTAATATCTATATATCTAATTGCCTGTGCTTCACTAGTAGGATTGAAAGGTTATTCCTGAACAAACTGTCAGCCCATGAAAAGAAACAGCCAGAACTGATCAGAGTCCAGAACGACATCTCCAGAGAAAGCAGACTGCTTTGCTTCTCGTCCACCTGTGTCCCTTTTCTACGCCTAGGGAACAGTCTGTGGAAGAGGGGGCATGGTAGAATGTAAGGGCTGAGATTGGGGTGAATGGTGAAACTACAGCAATATAGATTGGATGCTTATTTGATCAACTTGATTGTACATACAAGCCCCTCCCGCTGGACGGTGGGAGCCTTGGGCTGTGTGGGTTTGGGCACAACTGCTTGAAGATTGGTTTTACATAAAGGATGCCTGTACTCAAAACTTATTACTTATTGTTAAAAAAAAGAAATAAATGAAAGTAAATGTAAAAAATAAATAAATAAAAATAGAGAAAAAATAAAGTCATTGGCTTATTTTAAAAAATCAGAAAAACAATACTTAAAAAATAAGTTAAAATGGCAAACCTTGTTGTTTGGACACCACAGCATAGTTACACATATGAATCTACATCATTTGCTGCACTGTACACAAGACCTTACCAACCCAAGCCAGACAAAACCAAACATGGTAGGGGGAGGGTGACAAGAAGCCCAGGTCCTAGCTGACAATCTGTTGGCAACTGAGAGCTGCTGGGAGCGGGGGACTCCCACAGTAAGGGAGATTTCCTTATCGTGTCACCTTGTAGGCTGACCAGACTACAGTGATAGACCCATACCCAAGAGCATTTTGGAATCACAGACTAGACTCAATAGGCCTCTTAATAAAAGACAAATAATAATAGAGGCCGTGAACTGGGGAGCAGTAAGGTGGGGATGGAGAGGGAGAACAGGATCTAATTGTGATCAAAATAGATTATTTGAAACTCTAAAATAAGTAAAAATATTTTTAAAGAATTAAGAAAATAACAATGCTTGTATAAGGTTACTACACAGTGTATTCAATGAGATCTTGCACATACACTGGTACATATTCAGGATGTATACACTTAACAGCTGTCATCTGTCACAATGCTTTTCTGACTCTTGAAATAAGAGCCAACATTTTAGGAAAAAAAATATTAAAGTCCCTATAAGTTTCTTAACAATCCTGGACAAGATACTATAACAGACATCACACCATAAAAAAGAAGTTATCATCAAAATTGCCAGGTGTGGTGGCACATGCCTTTAATCCCAGCACTTAGGAGGTAGAAGCAGGCATATCTCTTTGAGATACAGTCCAGCCTGGTCTCATAGTGAGTTCCAGGCTAGCTGGGACTATAGCTCAAAAAAAAAAAAAAAAAAAAGATGGAATCATTAAGGTCATAAAAGTGGTGAGTCCTACCATATTCCAATTATATCCCAATTTAATTTGATACCCAAGTGGTCAGCCAATGGCCGACCAATGGCATTCTATTGAATGCCATAAACTTAACTAAGCAGAAGCTTGCAATATAGATATTTTAGAAACAGATGAATATACACTTTTGGGCTTGGGAAAAGGATAAGGCCCTAACAAGTTCATTCTTCTCAGTTCCCTCCAATAGGAAAGATGAAAGACTGGACTTTTACACAAAGGGAAGGGGGAAACCAATAGTACATGTTCACTTCCTAACTCAGGGACATGCTAATGCTCCTGATTTCTATAGGAACTGACTGTATAGGAACCAGCTGTTCCTAACTTTGGACAGAGCATTATGAAACCTACCCTTTCCATCATTTAGACATGCAAGCTATGTGGTAGGATTTTTCAGATTTTAGGCACGTATCATGCTTTGTCATACTTCTTTGCTTATTTAGCAGGATATGCAGAAAACCGTCAATCTTCTGTAAAATCTCTTCTTCAGTACTGAGCTACAAATGACCCTGGCATGAAGATTATGAGACCTAGAAGTTAAATGGAACTTCAGTTGTCTGTGGTGATGCTGTGTGTAGCCTAAAACTTAACATTTCGTAGTGTAAATCTCAAACGTTAATTAGTCGGAGGAAGTGTTTTCTACAGAAGTGTGGATTTTTGTATTTAAGTTTATCTTAACAGATGGCATCCAGTGTAGGTAAGCATCTCTAGAACTGTTAGAACAGTATGACTCATCCTGTGAATGTCTGCCAATCTCTCCTCAGTCACCTCAGTGCTTATTCAAGACACATGAATGCAATGTCATGATGACGCCTATGCTGGGTAGCTTTAGTGTCAACTTGACACACCTGGGTTGAGGGAGCCTCAATTGGAGAATTGCCTCCATTGGCCTGGCTTGTGCACATCTATGGAGTATTGTCTTGATTGTTGAGTGGTGCAGGCACCACTATGGTTGGTGCCACCCCTAGGCAGGTTGCTGTGTATTGTATAAGAAAGTAAATTGGGCATGGGCCAGAGGAGCAAGTCAGTAAGAAGCATTCCTTCATGGCCTGCCTTTCAGCTCCTGCCTCCAGGCTCCTGCCCTGAGTTCCTATGTTGGGCTCCCTCAGTGATGAACTATGACCTGGGAGATGAAAGATGAATAAGGCTTTTTCTCCCCAAGTTGGTTTTGGTCAGAGTGCTTTGTCATAGCTTTTGAAAGCAAACTAGAACAATGCACCACTAGTAACCATTGCACAGCCTTGCTCCCAATAAAGCTGACATCACTTCTTCCTCTGCTAAATAACATGCTGCTTCTATGCTGGTACCATTCCTATAGCACTTTGAAGATGTTAGGCAGGCACGAATTCTTAAGTTCATTACATGAGAGGCTTCTACCCTATGAGCAGTGATTCAACTTAAGTTTATTTGATCCTTACTAGACTGAATTTTCCCATCTGTAATATCTGTCAAAACCGTGTGAAAACTTATTTGTATCAAAATGTATTCAGCACTGCATCTGCAGGAATGGTCTATTTTACAGAAAAAGAGGTACAGCAAAGTGTGGGGGAAGGCTGATCTTCATTGGCAACTTGACTGGATTTTAAAATACAGAAACACACTTCTGCACATGTTTGCCAAGGTGTTTCCAAAGCAGTAAAGCTGAGGAGGAAGAAGACTCACCCTAAATGTCAGCTCAGTGCTGAAAAAATGAATAAACAGGACACAAAACAGCACAAGAAAGCCTGGCGAGCAACAGTGCTAGGCTCTCTGCGTCTGGTCAGTGGATGCAATGTGACCAACTGCCCCATGCTCTCTCCTCTACGTAGGAGAGTGCCACTCTCACAGCCAAGCCTCCCCCACAATCATGGGCTGTACCTGAAACTGATAGCCAAATAAAGCCTTCCTTCCTTCACTTGCTTTTGTTGGGCATTTGTTATAGCAACAAAAAGGTAACTAATAGAGGTGCATGTCTACAGTATTCAAACAAAAGCCGGCATCCAATAGAATAGGAAAAAAAAAATGATCTACTGATAGCTTGAATAAAAGCAGGGAGCTTACTATAGGTATATGGTTGGTGCCATTTTCCAGGACAAAGTGCATGCAAACAACCTGGGGACTATATTCTCAGCACTGACAATGTATTGATCTGTAGGAATTAAACTTTGTCTGGCTCGAGGCAAGGAACTGCAGACCCTGTCCCGGAACTTCCGAGAGTTATCTGATATCTCCATGAGCATTCAAGTTTTCTCTGTGGGTTATCTATAGCTCCCTGAGGTCGTGATATTGCAGTGTTTTCCTGCCTTGTCTATCTCTGCAAAGCTCCAGAACTGGATGGCCCCTTTCCTTGAGGTATTGAGCAAAATGTCACACCTCTAGTTTACTGGTTGCACAAACAAGAGCTCTGCAGCCCCCTGGTAGGAGCCAAGGTGGCTCACCCTTCCCTTCCTTCTGCCCCCCATTTCCTTGCCCAGAGTATAGTAGCCTTTAGTATATAAATACATTACTGGCATGAATAAAACTGAGTCTATCTCCCGGAACTTCTTCCACTGAGTCCGTGTCTTTCTTTCATTCCTCAGGTGACGGCATCATGTGGATTGTGAAAGGACCAACAATCTATATATTTGATTGATCTAGGAATGAAAAGTTGGTATATAGGATCGAACCTAGCTGAGCATCATGCCAATGACCTGCTTGAAGAATGTGTGCTTTCCTGAGTCCAAAAACTCACCCTTTAATTTAGACTGCAAGTGGGGAAAAACTTCCACTAGAGAACAGTGTAATAACTTCATTACACTGAAAAGTGTGAGCATGCCAGGGTGTTCTCAGGCAAAGAGGAGCTTACTAGGATGTCAAAGTTACTAATCCTTAATTACCATGAAAGAGGACTGTGCTGCCACACAGTGAGGGAAGAATCCCAAATATTTGATGACATATCCATTCATGCTTTTATGGTCAGAAATAGTGGCAAAACATCAACTATAGCATTCAAAGCTCAAATGGCAAGTTAATACTGCATTTCTGAAGGTAGTGATTCAGGTGATCTTCCTAGATAAACATTGAGCTGAAGTGATGCATAGGGATAAGGGAGATCCAGGAGAGAGGGTTTAATAGAGAGTTGACAAATACTTCAGCCTTTGCAGTAGCCATAAATAAAGAGATCAGGGCTGCTTTCATTGTTATTGTACGTTGCTTCTTTTGTAGATATCAGCTGGCATCTGTCCTGAAAGCTTGGAGTTGGATTGCACTTAGTGCAAGGTGTGACCAGAATGGAAGAAGGGGGTGTAGTCCATGTCCTGGTGTAAAGTCTCACAAGTAATGGTACCAACCAACTTCAGGAATGGCTAGGAAGACATCTTTCCTGGTTTCCTCTTTACAGTCCCATAATTCCATTTACTTCTCAAGTTTCCTCTAAATTTGCAAAACTTTGGTCTTATTTCCTTCTAGATAAGCCCCAGATAAAGATACATAAGTCATGCCATGAGACAATGCAGCCCTAAATCTCTAAACTTTCCATATCACTCAGCAAAACAAAAGCCAAAGACTTAACCCTGACTTAAAAGCCATAGCCCTGGGAGATCTCCCAAGACCACCTGAAGCACAGGTAGGTAGGTAGGAGCTGGGTGCTTCAGGCACATGGAGAATAATGAGAAAGACTGAGAAAGAGATGAAAAACATGTTTGGCAGAATACATGAGCTCTGGTGGGGTGGGGGATAGGGTGGGGGACACAGGTCTAGATTTGATAATCTTGTACAAAATATATGTTAAAGAAAAAGCCAAAGCCCTTAGCTAGTTTCCACATTTCCTTTTCAAATTTTTTGTTTTTGGCTTCTCTCTTTTATTGGCTGTTTGGGTTTTTTAATTTACACAGTCATCTTACTTGTTTGGTTTAGTTTTCTTTTTTACTCATTATTTTAAATTTTTTTCTGATTTAAATCTTTTTATGGATTACAGAATTTAATAAAATATATTTACTTTTAATTGACAAATGAAAGTATATTTGGCACCTAATAGAGTGTTTTAAAATAAGTATACATTTATCAAAAATAAGGTTATATCTACTTGACTGCTCAGACAAGCTATTTGACAAATGTATTATCCCCGTTATCATTTATCTGTGGTGGGAATATTTCAAATCTCAACTGTAAGATATATAATATATTATCACCTGTGATCACCATGGTGTACAATAGATTTCTTGAGCATATTTTTCCTGTTAGGGTTCGAGAATCCACACCAGACACACCAAAGGACAGAAAACCAACACTTTATTTCAGGAAAAGTAAATCAGCATGCTGGGGTGGGAGGGAAAAGGCTCTGACCCCTATAACTTGGCTCATAGGCCTTTTGTGTGTAGGAGAATTTTACTGGGGTTTGGGTAATTTCTAGCCTTACTGGATAATAGCAGGATTACAACTCATAGTTAGGTCAGCCCACCAGCACCCCACATACCAACAGTTATCTTTAGACACAATCCTGTCACTGGAATGAGGAAATGTTGGGTCATTCCACCTGCCCTCATATATCAACAGTTATCTTTAAACAAGTTTAAGTTATCTGTTCTTGAGGCCTCGAGCAGCTGATCTCATCCAGAAAAGGTCAGTTGCCAATAAACCTTGAACAACTGACCTTTCCCCTCCCGGAATTGGCAGGTTCCAGTGGCTGCTTAAAATGGTGGCTATACTCAAAATGGAGTCAATGTGGGCCTCTCTTAATTCCTCTCTGACTGAAACTCGTGTGCTTCTACATTTATGCCCCTAACTTCTATCCACAGGAGCCACTGTTCCACACTGCTTCTGTGAGGTTAACACCAGATTCCACATGTAACTGAACTCCTGTTGCAATCATCTTCCTGTGCCTGGCAGATTTCACTTCATAAAATATCCTCCAGGTTCACCCACATTGCCATGAATGACAGAGTAGTATCCCACTCTGGTTATTCACACTTTCTTTATCCATACATGGGTAGGCTCATTCCCAAACACTTGTTCCACAAGTATTGGTGCTCTGTTTGGATGCCATGGGGATCCACAAGAGGAAATCCCTAGCTTCTAGAAGTAGGTCAGGCAGGGCAGGCTTCTGAAGGTTATAGCCAGCCCCTCTTCCTGCTGCCTCTGCTTCCTAGTCTGCCATGAAATTAAATAGCCTTTGGCACCCCCCCACCCACTGCCCTGAACTGTGCTATTCTGCCATGCTATCCTTGTGCTGATGAAGTAAAATCTTCTGAAACCATGAGGCGAAACAAACCTGCCCCCCCTCAGTTGTCTATGTCAAGCAATTTGGTCACAGCAATACAAAAGTAACCATTTTTTAATAGGTCCTTAGAGACTTAGCTTGATTCCCCATATTAGCTATTGTAATTAATGGTGCAATGAATGTGTGAGTGCAGATATACTAAGTATATTGATTTCAAATATGATGCTTTCCATGTGATAGAACTATAGAACTACTATATGTGTGTATGGAAAATATATATTTAAAAAAAAAATATATATATATATATATGTATTTGAGGAACAATGAGGTAGAGACTTTCAGCTTCCCATATACTATCTGTTCTCTGAGAGGCCAGGTGGTAGCAAGATAAACAATTTACAAAACAGAAATCTCCCATTGATCACCTGGTCATGCACAGCCATCTCTGCGTGGAGAAGTATCCATATGCCTCAACTGTGGTCAGTAAAAGGATTTGATTGATAGCTTCCCAGAAGAAAAAAATGCCTCACAGGAGCCAGTTTTGTTGCCACATAACTTTGAGAGCTTCATCCTTCTTCCAGTTTGAAGGGTTAGAGAGAGACAGTAGGAGTGGATCATTCATCTTGAACATGAGACAACGTGTGCACTGAAGGTTTAGAATGAAGTGAATAGGAAGGAAAAACAGAAGTAAACTGGTTTCCAAATGGAATCATGGGGCTTATGTTCCAGCTTTTCACATGGTGACAATTTAGAGTCCTATTTATTAAGGTACTGTAAATATGTTCTCACTTGAGCACAGCTGGACATGATTCTAATTAATGACAATTTATTTTGCTGCTTCAGCCATCCTGGTTTTTTTTAAAGTCCCTAAGCACATTAAGCATGCTTCTGCATCTGATTTTGAGCTTAGTATTTATTTTCTCCCACTGGAGCTTTCACCGGACGCCCACGTGACCTGCTCCTGCATGTCACTCAGGTCTCCACTCACATGTCACCTCATGAATATGTGCCTCATGATTATAATATGGACCTCTATCCCTTTCCCATCTGTTCTTCTTGCCGTGTTTGACTCTATAACATACATTCATTTATTTATTGATTGATTGATTTTAGTTTGTTTAAGATCCTCAAAAACTAAAACTGTGCATTATTTACTACAATATTCCCAAGACCATCTATCTTCTCAAAATTTAAATGTTAATTATAACAAAGGTCTGGAGAGTGGTACACAATAAAATGAATTTGTAAATAAACTGGTCACAAGAGCTAGAAATGAATCAAGCAGCAAGTGCCCATGAGTTTGCCTTTCTTGACTCTGACCACTACTTAGAAACTATAGACAACACTTAACTTCGAAAACACAAAAACCCTGCACAAATCAGGAAAAGGGACCAACATCACTAATGAATAAAAACCTCACAATACTGAAAATATCTTCTTCATTGTAAAATGTATATTGCATGCCTTTAATGCCAGCACTTGGGAGGCAAAAGCAGGTGGATCTCTGTGCGTTCAAGGCCAGCCTGGTCTACAGAGTGAGTTCTAAGACAGCTGGCACTACAGGACGACCCTGTCTCGAAAAGACCAAAAAAAATGTATATGCAAACCAAACGGGCAAATCATGCAACCCAAATGGGCAAAACAAGCATGAAAGAGGGAAACAAAGGAGAAATAAATTAACAATTTCAAAATTACTTCAAATCCATACTAATAAGGGGCACTATAGATGGTTCTCTAATATCTCAGCGGATGTTTCAATATGCTAAGGTTCTAGCAAAATGAGCTCAACACCATAGGATCATATATCATGATGAAATGGGACTTAACCAATAATGCCAAGGTGGTTTGTTGTCTGCAAATGAATTCACATAAAATATTTATCATTATAACAAAGGAGGAAAATCACATGGTCATGTCAATAGTTACCCAAAAATCTTTTGTCAAAATTCTACATTCTTTCTTAACAAATAAATAGTGAAATGAAAGGACTTTCCTTGACCTCATAAATCTATCTATAATAAACCCAACTCAACATCACTAAATGAACCATTTACTATTTTTCTAAGACTAAGAAGAAGAAAGAATGTCTTCTCTTGGCATTTCATTCAACATTGTAATGGAGGGTCTAGTCATATCAGTTAGACCAGAAAACAGAAGCAGAAAGCATTCACATGGGCAAGGAAATAATGGAGCCACTCTATCCTCATAAAACATGGTCTATGGAAAGTCCACACAATGAATCTTTAAATATTGTATTTATTATTTTCATTTTGTGTGAATTGCCTGCATGTGTGTAAGGTACCAGTGTCACGCAATGCCCACAAGGGTCAGAATTGGGTATTGGATCCCCTGGAACTTCTGCCAACTCTGCCATCATTAGTGTCCTGTGCGTCAGAGGCATGATGCTCAGAACACTGCCACAGCATGCCCTCTGGTGCCCTAGTGTCTCCTCTTCTGTCTTTCTCTGTCACTCGGGAAGCCATGCTTATTCTTTTGCTTGGAAACAGTTTGTCTTTCCCCTCTTCCTTCAGTGCCCAAAGGAAGCTTCAGAAGAATCTGCCTTTCATGGCAAATTACCAACTTTACACTTTTCACTTTCTCCCTGACATTCTTTAAAACCAGAACTTTATTTTATTTACATGTGCATTTTCTAATGTCCAATTGTCTTTGCTTTCAATTAAAGAAAAGGTACATTTAATCTATGGTATGGATTCCCTGGATGGACTACGAGAAGAACCCGGTGAAAGAAAACACAAATGAGGCAAGTTGCTAAGATTAAAAGTGATGGTGATGTCCCAGAGAAAGTGACAACACTGAAAATCTTCATTTTATCTGAAGTAATCAAAGCAAATTGCCAATGATGACAGTACAAAGGATAAAATGATGGAAGCTGACTCAAGCCAATAGAGGAGTATAGCAGTTCACCAGGACATAGAGAAGATTCCAAGTTTGTATCATGTTACAAGACAATTAGCATCACCATAATTATGTGACTAGTATTCCTTATGCTGCAGGGGGCAAACCTGGGTTGTCCCATGCATGAAACACAGTGACCATGGGCTACAGCCTAGCCCCTAAAATGGTTATTCCTATTCTATCTAATTATTTAAGTTACCTTGTGCTTAAAATTTTATTGCTCTAGTTTTACTCCTTCAATTTCCCTATAAACTTTAATAAACACTAAGAGAATTTTTATTGTATTAACAATAATTCAAGTTATATAATAACTTAAGGATGCAGCTGAAGACCTTAGAAAACCAAGAACAGACCACACCAAAAAAGAGTAGCCAGGAAAAGATAAATAAAATCAGTGCCAAAATTAACAAATAGAAATGGAAAAAATACCAAAAAAACCCACACAATAAAATGAAGAATTGGTTCTTTGCAAAGATTTCCCAAGTTTGATAAAACTTTAGCCAGTCAGTTTAATCAAAAGAAAAAGAGATAGGACCTGAATGATCAAAATTAGAGAAAGAAAGACAGTACAAAAGACATTGAAGAAATCCAGATATTCATAAGGACATACATTATAAAGTCTATATTCCACCCAACTGGAAAATCTAAAATAAATGGGCCAGATTCTAAATATATATGACCTACAAAAGTTAATTCAAGATGAAATAAATAATGTAAATAGATTCAAAAACATCTAATGAGATAGAAGTAGTAACTAAGCCGGGCATGGTGGCGCACGCCTTTAATCCTAGCACTTGGGAGTCAGAGGCAGGCAGATCTTTGTTAGTTCAAGGCAGCCAGCCTGGTCTACAGAGAGAATTCCAGGACAGCTGGGGCTACAGGGAGACCCTATCTTGAAAAAGACAATAATAATAATAATAATAATAATAATAATAATAATAATAATATAGTGCTTCGAGTCTTAGCCTGAGCAATAAAAAGAGGGAGAAAAAGTAGATACACAATTAGAAAGGAAGCAGTCAAAGTATCTATATTTATAAATGATATGATTCTATACATAAAAGACTCTAAAGACCTCCAGAAAATAACCACAGCTAACACAGAAATACCAATAGTCTTCCTTTATACCACCACCAACAAAAGACATACAGAGAAAGAAATCACAGAAACAACGCCATTTGCAATAGCCTTAAAAAAGATCCTGGAATATATCTAACAAAGGACATGAAATGAAAGTTCTAAGACACTTAAAAAAGAAATTGAATCAATGAAATCATAAGTCATGGGGACTGTGGAAGGGATTGATAGGGAACGATGTCTGATGTGATCAAGATGTAGTGTATAGGGGTCATAAAAATTATAAGATAAAAGAAAATAAATTTAAAATGATACCAAAAGATGCAAAGACCTAACATGTTCATGGATTGGCAGGATTAACACTGCGAAAATGGGCAATCCATCCAAAACAATATATAGCTTCAACCCAATCCCCATAAAAATTCAGCCAGGCGTGGTGGTGCACGCCTTTAACCCTAGCACTCGGGAGGCACAGGCAGGTGGATTTTGTGAGTTCAAGTCCAGCCTGGTCTACAGAGTGAGTTCCAGGACAGCTGGGGATACAGGGAGACCCTGTCTTGAAAACACAAAAAACAAAACAAAACAAAAAATTCCAATATAATTCTTAACAGAACTATCCAAAATGTAACTGTCCTACCATCTATTGACCTCTTTCTTTAACCATCTCTACATGCACCAAGGATTTCCTATATTATAGGAAGCCACACATTCTGCTTTAATAGATATTATCAAAAAAACTTCCAAAGTGACTAACTTATACACCTACTGACATGTGGGTACATTTCATCTGATAAAATCCATGGACTTGCCTTTCTCATGAGCTGGGTGTTCCTAATCTGGATCCATTTCCATATATATATAATATATAATTATATATATATATATATATATTTGTTCCCTTTATGGTTATATGCACTGAAAATGTTTCCTCTCAATATATACACATATATATATATATAGTAGACTTGATTAATTCATGTTATTAATCATTGCTTAAATGCAATTGATTATCATTTCTTGAGAGGTAGTAGAGAGCACTGACTCTAGAGTCAGAATACCTCTGCTAATAATAGCCTCTCCAGGCCTCAAGTTTTATGAAGACTATAATGATAATTGCCTCATGAGTTTTCATGAGAATTATGAGTTAATATATATTACATATCAGGATGTTGTAAAATATATAAGATAACTCAATAAATAATGGATTAATATTTTTTTTAATTTTTTTATTAATTTTATTTATTTATGTATGTGTATGAATGTACTGCCTGCATGCAAGTTTGTGCACCTGTGTCATGCAATGCCGCGGAGGTCAGAAGAGGGTATCGGATTCCCCCGGAACTGGAGTTCTCCTGGAATTGGAGTTTCAGACGGTTCTCGGCCTCCATGTGGGTGCTGGGGATCGAAGCCTGGTCCTCTGCAAGAGCGGTCGGTGCTCTTAACCACTAGGCCATCTCTCCAGCCCGGATTAATACTATTTTAAAAAAAGAAATTGAAAGGGCTATGGGGATAGCGCAGCCTTTAAAGGCTGAAGCTAAGAACTGCAAAAAAGAAACTGAAAATAATAACCTTAAATTTCTTTTGAAAACACAAAAAATGCAAATAATCCTAAACCATGAAAGCAAATCTGCTGGAGGGTGGTACTGAAATAAAAACAAGAACTTCCATGGTAGAGTAGAACTAGGATGTAATGTCATCCACACTACTATAGCCACTTAATTCTTGACAAAGAGAGCAGCAATATACATTGGAGAAAAGACAGCATCTTCAACAAACAGTGATACTCAAACTGGATAGCTACATACAGAATAATGACTCTAGACCATTATATCTCACACTGCACAAAACTGAACTTCAAGCAGATCAAGGACATCAACTAGGACCTGATATCATGAATCTGACAGAGGAGGAAGTTGAGAATACACTTGAACTTGGCACAGGAGAGGACTTTCTGATTGACAGCCACATGACAGGGAGAAGGAAGCTTTAGAAAAAAAAAAGTAAAGAAATACAAGATGCTAGGGCAGCCTAATGCATTAGAGAAAGCATGTTAGAATGGGTATGAAGGTGAGAAGGAGAGATTGTGCTTTTCTGAATTCTTCAGAAAAGTGGCCAAAGACCTATGTGTCTGTGGCTGGGTCCAGAAGCGCTGCATGGAAGTGGGACTCCAGGCAGGAAAAGTTCACGATCTCATTACACTGCTATTCCACCCATCTATTTAGCATGACTTGAGGTGAACCTGCCTTCCCAAGGGTGGTTCCATGACAGATGACTGGGTGGTCCCATGACCAGATGATTGACCAGTGAAATTGGAAACAGATTTTTCAACAGATAAGACAGATTTTATAGTGTTTACCAGGAAATGTTATGGGAACTATTTGCTACTCCAACAAAAATGGCTGAGAAAATTTTGTCAACTTCCTTAGGTATCAGGTAAATGCAAAGTGAAAATACTTTGAGATTTCATCTTACCCTGGGCAAAATGGTTAAGATAAAAACACAAATGATCAAGGCTGGAGAGATGGCTCAATGGTTAAGAGTGCCAACTGCTCTTGTAGAGGACCAGAGTTTGATTCCCAGCCCCACATGGTGGTTAAGAACTGTCTTTTACTCCAGTTCCAGGGGAATCCGACACCCTCTTTTGGCTTCTGCAGCATTGCATGACCTGGGTGCACCAACCTACATGCAGACAGTACATTCATACACAAAAAATATAAATAAATAAATAAATAAATAAATATTATTTTAAAAACACAGATGATCAATGCTGGTGTGAATGTTATTAACTTACTAAGTGCTAGTGGGGATGTGACCACTCAAGACTATATATCCTACTGTACCAGAGGAAGCTTCTTCCCAGGGCAGTGTGCTACACTACACTGCATCCCACAGTCTAGCTCCGCCTCTGCTATTTCTTGGCTCTGGTTGCTGGGCAAAGCAAGGGAAAGAACTCTTCAATCCCAGACTAGATCAGAATTTATTGAGATTGCCTACAAAGTAATGGCTGGAAAGTGTACAGTCGCTCAAGTTGTGGTGGCATCTGAGTCCCTGGCTCAGCATGGCCAGCTGGCATGAAACCTCATGCCCTCTGCCAGTGTTGGTAAATGGCAAGAGAGGGCCAGTCTCAAGTGGTGAGCCTCTTATATGTCTCCACCCCCAAAGTCCCAGAATTCCAAAGTCCTGTGCACCTTCCCTAGGAATGCCAGCATTGAGAAGCACATCACCACTGCAGGGAAACCCGCTGCACAGCTGTACTTCAATATCAGCTCCTCCCACTAAGTACCAGTTTCTCTAGGTGATAAGCCCATTTCCAAGTAGAAATAATTTATCCCACACTCCACCCTCCCTTCTTTGGCTCTTATGAATTGGATACAGCAATCTCTTCAGAAAGAGTCCCTGGGCCTTAGAAGGGTGGGAGATGACAGTTTTTGAGGTGACACATCAAATTCTCTGGTCTGTCCAAATTCTGTCTTCAGTGGGTGGATGACTCATTTAGGAGTCTCCATTTTATCTCTACTAAATAAACACAAATAGCAAGAATCAGAGACACCTAAACAAACATTAACTATTTTATCTAGTTACTCTATGGGCACAAACATGGATGCTTGGATGATATCTCAGCCCTGGCATTACAGCCTTTTAATGGGGCCCAGAAAGTCTTCCACCAATAAGAGGCACCATGCACCCAGTATCAGTTATGCATTCTACCCTCCAAAGGAATGGGTCAAAGATCCAATTAGACTTTCTCTGGGTGTACATGTACTTTGATGGCCATTATTGCACTTGCATCTTCTTTTAGAAAATTGTAGCACCTGAGGTCCATAGAGCTTTGGAGACTATTTCTTTCCAGTGATTTTGCATAGTGCTCTTCAGCTGTCTGTTTGCAGTGCAAGGTCTCAGCATAATGTTCCTTTCTCACACTCACATCCTGTAGTTTCTTCAGTAATACAGTCTTACTATCCATTTCATAGGCAAAATGGCCTTCGTTTGGGGGATATTAGAGCCTCCCCAGTCAACAGCTCCTAGTAGGGCAGTCCATGCATGGTACTGAAGCCTTTATCTACAAATATGTAAAGCCCACAGAGATTCCACAGTTATACCTGGCCCTGGTATCCCTCCTTACCGAATTTACTTTTTATCTTTGCTTCTTCAGGTGTATTGGATATGTCTCCAATTGGTCTCACATTTGTAAAACACCCAGATATTAACATGAAGTATTAAATCAAACATAAACCAGGTCTGAAATAGCACGGGAAGATGTAATATATTTGTGCCAATTGGTTTCTCAAAAGATCCATGTTGGATACAGCAGCACAAATGAAAGGCATTAATTAGTTAGTTCTTCAGCACCTCTAGTCATTTTCTTGAAACCATTCGGTACCCAGGGGCTTTTACCCATAGCCTCCTTGTATTTCTTTAGTTTTAATAGACTCATTGGGCCTGGCTCAAGCTGCCTAGCCCTGCACAGGGCCAAGGAGAAATGTGTCTCCTTTGCCTCTACTGTATTTGCAGATTAGCTGGGTCAGGCAGGCCCTGGGCCTGACCTTTGGCTGTAGTCAAAACACCCGCTTTCTTTTTACTGACACCTTCTGCCATCTGGGGGAGGCCCCAGCTGAGCAAACTGCTCCTAAGGCTTTTCTCATCAAAGAAAGTTACTCTATTTAACTTATGGGGTTCATTACCCACCCCTGAACAGTTTTTATTCTTTGTGTACCTTTTCTGAATTGGTCCTCTACTAGACTTTAAAGCCTTCTGGAGGCTTTTTAGCACAGAATTCGTCTTTCTATCAACTTTTTTCTTTATGAATGTGGATTCCATACAGATGTCACCAAATTTCCCCCTACTAATCCAAGCAGACTTCCTTTTTTGTTTAGTCATTTTTATATTTCCTCTAGGTTGCTTCACTCCTCTATAGATATATTTTACATGTTGCCCTCGGTCATCTAGTTTTGACATAGCCTCCCTTATTTTACAAAGACCCTGTCCTGTAAAGGGGCTAAGCACAGCCATTAAAGTTTCATACCACTCTCTAGGTCCTTGTTCAATGAAGATTTTTCTTTTTTTTTTCTATTACTTTTTTTTTCATTTTTTTAACAATAAGTAATAATTTATGAGTACAAGTATCCTTCATGTAAAACCAATTTGCAAGCAGCCGTGCCCAAAGCCACACAGCCCAAGGGTCCCGCCATCCAGCTGGGGGGCTTGTATGTTCAATCAAGTTGACAAAATAAGTGTCCATAAGTCTATATTACTGTAATTTCACCATTCACCCCAATCTCAGCCCTTACATTCTACCATGCCCCCTCTTCAGCAGACTGTTCCCTAGGCTTAGAAAAGGGGCACAGGTAGATGAGAAGCAAAACAGTCTACTTTCTCTGGAGCTGTCATTTTGAACTCTGGTCAATTCTGGCTGTTTCCTTTCATGGGCTTATAGTTTGTCCAGGAATAACCTTTCAGTCCTACTAATGAAGCACAGGCAATTAGATATATAGGTATTTAAACAGTACTAATTGTTATGGTAGGTTACTTTGGTATAGACACAGATATTTGGATGGTATGTTAATCTATGAATTACATTTTTTTCTGTAATATATGACAGGGTCTTACTGTGGCTTATAACATCTCCTAACCACTAGAGGATGTAAGCTTGTGGCATCAGCCATGGGTTATTCCTCCAAGGAGAGAGCTAATAGCCAATTAGATTTGGGATATACAGACATATGGCTGCCACTGCTGCACAGTATTTCCAGGCAGGTGAGGTGTAGCTGGTGCTGACGGAGGAGTCTTGCTTGACTCAAGGAGACCTATATTTGCTTTATTGGTTTAATGGCCTTCAGTAAACACTTTCTGGTATTCCAGGACCAACTGTACATTGCACAGTGTGGTCTCAATACATCGTTCCCATCTTACACAGTCTTCAACAACAGGCCCTTAATCACCTCTCCTTCTTGCAGGTATCCCAGTTTTATAGGCAAGAAGCCTTTAGTGTTGTGGGGCTTGGATCCCCTGGCCAACATCTCCTTGGTAGAATAATCCATTGCTGATATCAGAGCTCTCCTGTATTAATATATTTTGCTTAAGTGCACAGCTTTAGCGAGATTTTAGTATTATATTTGTTCTGAATAGAAATAATCCTTTTCACAGTTCCTATGTTTATTAGTCAATTAAAGAAGGCAATTTACCGTTTTATAAGAGATAACCTCTATGACAGTCAACTCCAATTTACAGTTGAGAAACGACCTCATTAATTACATATTTCTCTTGTGTCTATGAAGGAGAGGTAGAAATGTCTCATGAATTAAAACGTGGTGCACCTAGAAGTTTTCATTTCATTAGGACTCATTATAAATAGTTTTGTTACAAGTAGGATCCACAGGGGTTTGATGTTGTAGCACAGGCTTTTCTTCTTTAATGTTCATACAGGGCCAACCTTTCTGCTGGCACTTCCCTGGTCAATCCTACACAATGCAAAGCTGTGTCTTTTCTTTTCAGCTGTTAGTGGGTGACGTTTTGACCTGTGGGAACAAACAAATCTTTCCCATAGTTAGTTTTAAGATTTGAATTGCAAAGTTTTTGACAAAAGGTTTCATATATATCTGTATCCCCATTTTTTAGGTTTTTGTTTTTTGACCCATGAGTCTCAAAAAGCAGTTGTAGTAACATGACCTATAGGCAGGAACAAGACACAGATGTATTTCATCAATTCACCCAAGTATTTTTGTTTTGGTGACTGATGTCGTTAACTTGGGAAGCTAACTTAATTTCTTAAGTTAAATCATCATACAGGTAAAAGAGAATGCCTACAAGATGATACTGTACAACAGAAAAAATTTACAAGAACATTGGTATGTGCCAACCCAAAATTATTTTAACACAGATTTTAAGTTAAAACAAATATGAACAACAATAATTATATTTCCAATTAACTAAGGTGCATTATTGTTTTTGTCAGAACCTTTAAACAAATGCTGCTTAATATACACATATTTACTTTTACTAAAGTCCTAAAACACCATGTAACCTGTAGCAGAGTCTGTGCAAAATTGGAACTTGTTGAACTCACGTCAATTAGAATAGTCATTATAGAATATAGACCCGTGTCCCTCTCCCGCCCCTGCACCCTCCTGATCCCATTTCAGTCAGTTTTCTGATGCAGTATTTCTGTTGTTGTTCTTTAATAGGCATCCCTCTCCACAAGAAATATTACAACTGGGTTATTGGTGCAGCATCCACAGATGAGGGATGACCATTGTCATTTTGTTTCTGGACTGTGTTAACTCACTTAATATAATATCGTCTAGCCCATCCATTTACCTAGCAAAGTTAATGATGTATCTGTTCCTTAACTGCTGCATAGAACTCTCATTGTGTACATGTACACAATTTTCTCTATCCAATCATCAAAGTTGAGGGACATTTGGGTTGGATCCAACTATTTTGATGATGTGAAACAGAGCTGCAATAAACCAACCTGTGCATCGTATTTTGCAAGTAAGATAATCTTGTGGTAATTCCCCAGGAGTGGTGATGACTGGTTCAAATGGCAAGCTCATTTTTGACAGTCTTCAAGGTGTTCTCCACACTGCTTTCCATAGTGGTGGTTCACAAGTTACATTCCCACCAGCAATGGATGAGGTTCCCCTTTCCCACAACCTCTCCAGCCACTTGTTTGTTTTTTTTTTCTACTTAGCCATCTATCGCCAGTTTTTTATATCAGAGTGAGATGAATCTTAGAGTGGTCTTAATTGTGCATTTCCCCTAATTATAGTGACGTGAACACTTTTTAAGATGTTTCTAGCCTCTTAATTCCTCCTCGTGAAGTTCTATTCAGCTTTGCTCCATCTTTTGAAGTGGTTCAATTTGTTGTCTTTCGTTGTTTTTTTAGTTCTATATACTCTGGAAATTAATGCTTTGTCAGATGATCCTGCCAGTGAAGGTTTCCTACCCACTCTGTGGTTTTCTCTTCACTATCCTTTAGGTTGTTTCTTTGATGTACAGAAGATTTTGAGTTTCATAGTTCGCATTTGTCAAATTGTCGATCTTATTCTTGTGCAGCTGCTTGTCTGATTTAAGGAAGTCTTTCGAATCCTATGTCTTGCAGTTTGCTGCCAAGTTTTTCTTCTATCACCTCCAGAGTTTGGGGTTTCACGTTGATCCATCTAGAATTGACTTTTGTACAGGGCGAGAGGCAAGGGTTTAATTTCATTCTTCTACATGTGGTGATCCAGTTTTGCCAACACCACTTGCTGAAGATGTTGTCTTTCCTCCATTGTGTCTTCTTGGCCCCCTTGTCAAATACGAGGTGGCTGAAATTGTATGTGCTCAGGTTTGGATCTTTAGTTTTATTCCATTGGTCAACAGGTCTATTTTGGGGCCAGTACCAAGCTGTTTTTATGACTATAGCCCTGTAGTATAGTCTGATGTCTGGAATAGTGATCCCCCCTTATTGCTCTTTTCACTCAGGGTTGCTTTGGCTATTCAGGGTCTTTTGTTTTTCCAAATGAAATTGAGGATTTGTTTTCCAAGCCTGCGAAGAAGCTCTTGGGGATTTTGATTGGAATTGCATTAAATCTGTACACGAGTTTGGGTAGAATGGACATTTTTACTGTATTTATTTTCCCAATCCATGAGCATGGGAGGTTTGTCCATCTTCTGATGTCTTCCTTAATTTCCTTCTTTGGGGGTTTAAAATTCTTGTTGTAGAGATCCTTGGTGTCTTTGGTTAGGTTTGTTCCTAAGTATTTTATTGTTTTTGAGGCTATTGTAAGTGGGAAGGTCTCCTTGTATTCCTTCTTCAGTTGCTTGTTGTTGGTGTAAAGAAAGGCTACTGATTTTTCTACATTTATTTTGTATCCTGCCACTTTACTGAAGTATTTAATCATTTCTAGGAGTTTTCTGGTGGAGTTCTTAGCATCCCTTAAGTAGACAATCATATCATCAGCAAAAAGGGATAGCTTGACTTCCTCTTTTCCAATTAGAACTCCTTTAATTTCCTTTTCTTGCCTTATTGCCCTAGCAAAGGTTTCAAGCACTGTCTGGATCGAGGTCCAGGCTCCTGTGCTTCAGGTGGTCTTAGCAAGACCCCAGCCTGAGCCCCCTGCACACAGACTCACAATGGCGCCCAATGAAGATTTTTCTTAAATCATTGGCAAATACACCCCTATCTGGCCCAGTACACTGGGCACTATACATTGCTTTCCTCATACCTAGTTCTCTCAGTAGCATTTGTCCCTCTCTTATCACTTTCCATCCCCTGGTATTTTGGGGAATTTGTACAGGGGATAGCCACATGATGGCTGTTATCAGCCAATCCATTAGTGACTTATTCTCCTTATGCTGTCTCAGGCTATGCAGCTTGTGTCTCAAGGCAGAATGTGTGGTTATATTACTCAGATTTCCTGCTTCTGCAGCACTTAAAATAATTTTATCTACTCCCAGGTCCAACAGCCTTACAAGCCAGGTGAGAGGAGCTCTTTCACTGCCTGCTTGAAACTTTTTTCCCAATTTCAACAATTCTAATGCTGAGGATTCCTTCACTGCCTTAGCTTCCTGCTCTGGGCCATCACTAAGCCACCATTAGCATGGTGAGACATGGGTTTTTCCTTTTTTTGTATCAAAGGTTGAAGCGAGGGGTATCCTGTGCTTCTCCTTCATCATTCTCCTTTTTTATCATTATCTGTCTTTTTTCCTGTGTCTCCTAGCTGCAAAAAGTAGTGAGTTGACAATTCTACCCCCTTACCCCCTTTATGCAACTTACTGGAGAGGTCAGAGGCCAATCTCTTAATTTTGTCTTGCTCTAACTTTTCCCTTAAATCTTTGATCTCTCTTTAGGCCATCTCTATGACTTGAGAGTTTTCCTTAATAACATTCAGTAGGATCCAGCCCACCTCAGCCGCAGCTTGTTACACACCCTGTTTTTGATCTTCCATTTTCAGGGCTTGTAAAGTCTGCTCCAAGTCCTCAATGGTTTTCAGAACATCTCCAAATTCATACAGCAGTTCATGCAGCAGCCCCCACCAGTCAAGTAAACATCTGTGCCACTTAGAATCTAGTGTCCAGCTGGGAATCTGTCCCACTGACTCCATCTACCTATCTGGCTTCATTCTAGTTTCATGTCTTAATTGAGCGATCCATGCAGCCACAGCCACAAACACTGCACTGGCTGTTGCAAATATTGTGCAAGCAATCCACCATGGCACTGTGCCCTGTTCATCTTCCTCCAGCTTTCCCCATCCCATTTTCAAGAACTCTACGAAGTCACAAAGGATACCCAGACAAGCAAGGATCCATGAAGATCAGTGCAATATTTATTCTCTGCTGTGCCCTGTGCTACTCAGAATACACATACCAAGTAGATGTCCATATGACCCATGTTCACAATCCTGCCATTTGTATCTCTGAACTCACCTTGGAACCAATGTCAGTACTAATCAATGTTCTTATGGGTTATGTTGTTTCTGGAAGGTTAGTCACTTTCTCATTAATAAATGTGAACTATGGTGCTATCAAAAAAAAAAAAAGTACTCTGCCATTACTTTTCTATATCAACTTGCTTTTGCCTAATCCTGCCATGACTATGCCAAATTTGTAGCAGAGGAATTTTCCTCTCAGGGCAAGGGCACCCATGGTGTGCAGCTATGCATTCAGTATCCCACAGTCTAGCCCCACCTCTGCTATTTCTTGGTTCCCAGTTGCTAGGTAAAGCAAGGGGAAGAACTCTTCAGTCTCAGACAAGACCAGAATGTACTGAAATGGCCTACAAACTAATGGCTAGAAAGCATATACTCACTCAAGCCACAGTTTCAGCCAGGTCCCCAATTCAACATGGCCACCCAGAGTTGAGGCGTGAAACCCTGGGCCTTCTGCCTGTGCTGGTAAATGGTGAAAGAGATCCTAGTCTCATGTGGTGGGCCTTTATATGTCTCTGCCCCCAAAGTCCCAGAATTTCAAAGTACTGTGCACCTTCGGTGAGAACGCTGGCATCGTGAATGTCAGCACTGTGGGGAAACTCACTGAACAAATGGGCTTAGATATCAACTCCTCTCCTCTCACTGAGTACTCAGGATAAGCCCATTTCCAAGAAGAAATAATTTATCCCACACCGACTACAGAGATATTTGTTCCCGCGTGTTCATTGCTGCTCTATTCATAATAGCTAGAAAATTGAAATACCATAGATGTCCATCCGCTGATGGCTCATGAAAATGTGGTACACTTACACAGTGAAATATTATTCAGTTACTAAGAGAAAAATGAAATTGTGAAATTTACAGGTAAATGGATGGAGGTGGAAATTGTAAGAATGCCTTACACTATCTAGGGAATCTGGACTAATGACCTTTATTCAATCTCTCACCAAAAAGTTATTGTTTATAATGCAAATAAGCTCACTGAGCCATGTGCTCTTATGACCTGAGCACCTGATCCTGATCCCTCAGGACCCCACTTTGCCCTCCATCCAAGATAGTGAATGAATGTGGATGTGTTTGAATTAGCATGTCAAAGGGCTGGAAGCAACTTATTCATACTGGTATCCTCACTGAAGGCAGTGAGATTAACTGAGGTGTATGCTTGACAATGTGTGTGATATTGTAGGCCTAGGGATCAAAGATTAAGATTCTCTGACAAGGGTGAATCCAAGTTTATAGTCTTTAATTCAAGTGGTAGAAACTGACTAAAATATGGGCGAGGCATAGCTCCAGAGCACCTTTGGTGAGAAATCTGAAAAATCAAACTAATGCTAAGAGTCAGGCTGATTCCTTATTCATACACAACTGTAATGTGGCTTTACAATGCCATAGGAAACAATTATTCTGAATGAGATAACCCAGATACAAATGTCACATGTTTTATCTCATTTATGGATGTTAGCTTTGAAACTTTAATATGTATGCTTCATTTGGAGTTCCCATAGAGGTCAGGAAATTAGTAAAGGAACATAGGATGGGGTGTTCAAGGGAGGAGAGATAGAACTCAGTGGTATGAAGAGGTAAATGGAATAATGGAGTAGGAAGGGTAAAATGGGGAGGGGATATATTGGGAGGGATAACTCACACTAAAAACCTTTTGAAAAAGACATAAAAACCTACTACTGTAGAAACCTAAAATGCATACAGACACATATATAAAAATAATTTAAGTGGAGTTATTTTATAATAGGATGACATTGCCCCTATTAATCAACATAACCTAATAAATAAAAACCCCAGGGCCAGGAACTCCATTGCCTCTTTTGGAGCTGTTCCACCCTTGAGATTCCATAGATCCTCAAACATTATGGGCCATTGTCATTGCTTTTGGTTACCTTCCGGAGCTTGCTGGTATGATTCTAGTGCTGAAGGTACTACATACTTAAGGTATAGAACATGGAGAAATCAATCTGGTACTGAACTGGGAGCTTCATCCCTACTAGCTAACTTTCAAAGAAGGTACTATGCATACTACTGGAAGAGAACAGCAACCACCAGTCTTACCTAGCTGTGACCCTGCATGCTACAACAGCCACGTGCCTGGCAAGACATCCCCGCTGGTGCAATAGTGGCAGGAATGGTATGAGGGCAACCAGTCAATTTCTTGTTGGATTTAAAGATAGAACCTATACCTGACACCATTATCAGCTCTGACAATCATCTGCTACTCAGGTAACAAATGTATGGAAGACCCAAGTACTATTTTCCTGTGAAGTGGACATACTGTTAAACCAACTCCTAATGACTTATCATTATACCCGCAGATAAATGCATCTCTCAGCCCTCTTCAGAAAAGCTTCTTTCTGCAGTATCTAGCAATTAACACAAAGAACCACAACAGGTCAAGGAGCAGAGAATAAGAGACTGCAGAAATCTGTCTTAAATTGGTCATGTATAGCACACCTCCTTCCAGGGCTTGGGAATCACTGGAGGACAGGGACAGAGAGATTGTAAGAGCCAGGGGCAGTGGACAACTACAAGGAAAAGTGCTTCCTGGACAAAACAACAGTTACACCTGTGAATTCACCTCAGTTATGACAACATGCATGAGACCTGCTCAAGCATCAGTCAGACAAAATCCCAGCATGGAAAAGGGAGGTGCGCACAGAGTCACAATCTTAGCGAGGAGATATTGGCAGTTGGCAGCTGGTGGAAGAGGGAGGGTCAGTTTTCTTTTAAGGATGTGTCCCTGGTAAATTGAGCAATGCTCCTGTCAGTGGCCACATACTCAAGAGGACCTGAGCAGGACAGATAGAACTCAATAGGATTGAAATTAAAGGAGGGCACCAAGTCATTCAGGTAAAGAAGAGGAAGTATCAGGGAGGAGTTGGAAAGGGGGTCAGTATGGTCAAAATACATTTTATAAAATTTGGGTGTTTTTTTTTTTTTTTTGAGACAGGGTTTCCCTGTTGCCCTAGCTGGCCTGGAACTCACTATGTAGACCAGGCTGGCCTTGAACTCACAGGGATCTACCTGCTTCTGCCTCCTGAATGCTAGGAAGAAAATAAATTGTTAAAAAATGAAAAGGAGACTGGAGAGATGGCTCAGCTGGTTAATAACACTGTCTGTTCTTGCAGAATACCCATGTTTGATTTCCAGCACCCATATGGAGGTTAACAGTGTCTATAACTCCAGTTCCAGGGGAATTCAGTGCCCTCTTCTGACTTGCTCAGACATTGTACACCATGAGTGCATTTACATACATTCAAGCAATAAACTTATACAAACAAAATAAAAAATTAATTAATAATAAACAAACAAATAAATAAATAAAAACAGAAATCATTCCTAAAAAGTTTAAGTCTAAATCCAGCCTCTCCTCCATATGTATAAGTTCTACTAATGCTATTAAATTATTTCTGTATGCAAACATTCTGTATGATGCTATTTGGATTCCAACTTTTTGGAGTTTATATCTTTTCACAAACAACACCTCAGTACTGGACCCCTGAGATCTTCTATTGATTTAGTAAATTGAAGTTTGAGTGAAGTTAATTATATACAAATAGCAAGATGAAATTGTGAAGGGAGGGAATGAGTAAAATGATTTACTTTAAAAATAATGTTTAAATTTAGTTTGAGATTACTAAATTTCCTGGGAATCTAATATTTCAAAATTATCACTGAATGATGTCATTGAATAAACACACAAAAATATCTATGTGTCAGTTTTGGAAGAAGTGAATGAGCTAGATCTACAGTAAAATGTACAAATGAGTCCCAAGTCATCCTAGCTCTACATGAAGACCATGGCATTGGTCTGAAAAACACAGAAATAAGCCTTTATGGTAGACTCAGCCCATGGTGAAGTGACAAATTTATGTCTGCCTCGGTGACCTCTACTCTCCCCTCCCTAATCCCATGACTTATATTCAGAGTTGACAGTTTACCAAGGATGGTTAGTTCTCCAGAGAGAGAGGTGTGCAAGATCCCAAATATCTGAATATTCAAAGAGCTATTTCTACCATCTTCAAGATGGAGTAAGGGGCATATTTCTGACAAGTGAATACGCCTTACTACTGTCTGAGATTTGAAGCAGGGGCCCATGTGAACCTGATCCCTGTATTCTACAACACCTTAATTTTTCTGCCATAGAATCTATATTCTTTCTTCAAGCTATTTTGAGCAGAAGAAATTGTTCAACTAGAACATATATTAGAATTCTTAGTTAAGGTGATATTCCTCAATTTGTTAAATTTTATTTTGGAAAATTTTGACCATATAAAAGTAGACTGAATAGTAAAACAAAGCCTAGCCTTTAGAACTTTCAACATTTTATTAATTTTGGTCAGTTACCTTGGAGGTCAGCAAGCATTTTCTGTAAAGATTTCAATAGCAGATATTTCCAACTTACGGGCCCATCTGGTCCATGTCAAAAACTAATAAACTCTACTGTCATTGTATGAACTCAATCATAGGCGATATATAAACAAACTAGTGTGGCTGTGTTCCAATAACATTTTATTTATGAAAACACTCTATCTCACCACCCACAGGCAATCCTTCTTCTGAGTCTAACTTTACAGATAAATTTGCCTGTTCTTGACTGTCATAACAATGTGTAGTTTAGCTTCTTTTGCTAGGCGTAAATTAGGGATTATCCAGTATGTGACAGTAGTTCATTCATTCTACTGTTGAGTAGCATTGCAATATATGAAAATAATGTGTTCTTTTATGCATTCTTCTGTTGATAGACATTTGGGATGTATCCAAGGATTTTATTATTATACATAAAACTGAATTCAATGTTACTATACCAATGTTTTCATAAGATTTAATTTCCAGGGAATAAAGCCAAGTTTTAAGGTAGCCACAACAGTGAAGGTAATTGGAGTGGCTATACCACTTTCCACTTGTTTAAGGATGTATAAGTCACCCAGATGCCCACACATAACCCTGCAACCTCTTGGTATTATCAGTCTTTTTAAACTTTAGCCTTTTTAGTGGTTTACTGATGTTTCATTACAATACATCTGAAGGTTTTTGTTGTTATTTTCTCTCTCCAAGTACTGGCCAACCAGTATTGGACTTTGGTGAAGTATCTAAGAAACCTGTGCCTTTTTCTTTTTTTGCCTTTTCAAGACAGGGTCTTCCTGTAGCCCCAGCGGTCCTGGAACTCACTCTGTAGACCAGGCTGGCCTTGAACTCACAAAGATCTGCCTGTCTCTATCTCCCAAGTGCTAGGATTAAAGGCGTGCACCACCACACCCAGCTAGAGATCTGTCCCTTTTAATTAGGTTGCAGTCTAATTATTGACTTGATTCTGTATTTGAGATATTATCTCTTATCAGACACATTTATTACAAATATGGCCTAGCGGTTAAGAGCACCGACCGCTCTTACAGAGGACCCAGGTTCGATCCTCAGCACCCACATGGTGGCCAAGAACCATCTGAAGCTCCAATTCCAGGAGAACTCCAGTACCAGGGGAATCCGACACCGTCTTCTGACACAGGTGCACAAACTTGCATGCAGACACTACATTCATACACATACAGAAATAAATAAAAATAAAAAATAAAAAAAACAGCATTTTACACAGGTATAATGTTCCTTTTTCAAAAGCAGATTTTATTCTTCAGAGAAATTTCAGATTTTCAGAAGCGTTGCATAGAAAGTACAGAGTTTCCTGCACTTCTCGCACAGCTTTTCCTAGTAGCACCATGTATTGGGCTGGTCTATTTTGCCAATGTATGGACCAATATTGAAACCTGATTCTTAACTAAAGGGCATAGTTTAATTAGAACTTGTTTTATGAATTGCAATTTTCTGGATTTGGACAAAATATATGCCATATACCCATTATTATTGGTTTTGATAAAGCATTGTCTTATATACATGTTGCTAAATATAATTTCTTAAATCCCCAAATGACTAAGGTGCTGCTCCCCTCCTCTAAGGCCAAGAAACCCCTGTTCTTGTCACAATCTATAGATTTGCCTTCTCTAGAATATCAAATGCCTGGAATCCTGTGGTATATAGATAGGCTTATGTCAGTGCAGCACATGCATTAAGATCTCAACATCTTTTCATATATTAATAGCTGAGCTCTTTTCGATTCATAAGTAACAGCTCATTGAATGTACATCCCAGTGTGTGGTAACCTTCGAACTGATGAAGAGCAGTTAAGTGGTGTATAAATTAACATTCTGAACCCAGGTCTCTTGGCTGTGATCTTCCCAATTCTTTCTCAATTTCTCCCACTTTTGAGGAGAGGCAGGAAGACAGCAAAAATAGGAGTTATATGTGTCCTTTTTCCATAAGAAGTAGAGAGTTGTTAAGTACTAACAAAAGGGAGAAATTATTCAAATCCAGAATACATTTTTTTTTATTTACTTTTGTATGTGTATGAGTGTACTGTCTGTATATAGGTTTGTGCACCCGTGTCGTGCAATGCCGCGGAGGTCAGAAGAGGGTCTCGGATTTCCCTGGAACTGGAGTTCTCCTGGAATTGGAGTTACAGACGGTTCTCAGCCACCATGTGGGTGCTGGGGATCGAACCCCAGGTCCTCTGCAAGAGCAGTCGGTGCTCTTAACCACTAGGCTATCTCTCCAGCCCCAGAATACATTTTAAACAACCTAATTCATCAAAAAATTAGCATTGTGGAAAACTAAAATGAAAACAGAAAAGAGAGCAAATATTAAAATTTTAACTCTTAGGAATCATTAAAATACAATCTTTTCAATGGATATCATAAAAACAAGATAGTAAATGCTTGAAATCTTGCCTGGATTATACCCCACTTGTCAAAAGATAAAGAGCTGAACAAAGACTTCACGAGTGAGGAAATAAAGATGGCTGAGAAACATCTTAAAAAGTGTTCAATATCTCTAATAATTAAGGAAATGCAAATTAAAACAGTTTTAAGATCAGCGAGGCGTGGTGGTGCACACCTTTAATCCTAGAACTTGGGAGGCAGAGGCAGGCGGATCTATGTGAGTTCAAGGCCAGCCTGGTCTACAATGTGAGTTCCAGGACAGCTGGGGCTACAGGGAGACCCTGTCTTGAAAAGACCACCCCCCCACCAAAAAAAAAAAACAATTTTAAGATCTCATCTCACTCCAATAAGACTGTCTAGGATCAAGAAAACAAATGATACCAAATGGTGGAAAGATTGTGGGGAAAGGGGAGCACTCGTCTGGGTGGGTGGTAAACTCATACAACCACTATGGAAATCAGTCTGGAGAACCCTTAAATGACTCAAAATGAGCCTTCCACCTGACCCAGTCATACCACTTCTGGGTTTATACCCTCAAGACTCATCTTACCGCAGAGATACATGCACAGCCATGTTTATCGCAGCTCTCTTCATAACAGCGAAGAGTTGGAATTAACCCAAGTGCCCCTCAACCAACTAGTGGTTAGAGAAAATGTGGTACATCTACACGATGGAGTTCTATGAAGAGATAAAGAAAGATGACATCATGAGCTTTGCAGGTAAATGGATGGAACTAGAAGATATTATGTTAAGTGAAGTAACACAGTCCCAGAAAAACAAATGACGAATGGTATCTCTCATAAGTACCTCGTAGTAAGGCAAACTGAGCAATGTTAATGTTATATTTCCTCTTTACTTGAAAGCAACTGTGTTCTTATAATGTGAAAACATTAACATGTTCTAGAATTAACCTACCATTTTTTTTCAGACTTTGGATTCTTGGTATATGGGTGGATGGCATGTATGCATATTTTAGAGTAATATAAAATTAAAGGGGAAAATGTTAATCTTGAAATATAACTTGGAAATAACATACAGTTTATTTTCAGACAACAGAAGTGGCAGGAGAGGTGAGCTAGAGGGTAGGGACTCGGAGACATTCTATAGATATATAGTAGTTATAATATTAGATATAATATATATATGCATATGTGTGTGAAGCAATACAAGTTGGAGGGAACAACAACAACAAAAGAACTGTGTCAAAGAACCAACTGAAAGTGAAGTTCTCCCCAAAATAAAATTATCTGTTTTGAAAAACCTTTGGAAAGACTCAGAAAAAGATGCAAGACATGTATGTCAGAATGCATGAACTCAGGTACTCAGGTGGGGTGGGGTGGAGGGCATGGAAAGGGAAATGAGTCTCAATTGGACTGAGAAATGATGTAGAAAAAGTTTAACAACAAAAAATATATAAGTCTCCTCAAAAAAAAAAAAAAAAAAAAAAAAGAACCCTTTGCTGCACTCAAGAAAACTCCACAGTATGTCTGCCTCAGCAAGACCTCAACAATGATATCAGATGCCAATGTGGATGAGCACAGTCTCACCTATAGAAGAAAAGATATAGGCAATCAATGGGTGCTGAGAAAGGGACAATCAGTTTTCTCCAGGCACAAGAACCCTGAAAGGTTATCCAATCCCAAGTCATCAGCCTTAAACACATGAGCCATGAGTGTCAGTAATGGATTCATTATATTATATATGTATATGTATATATGTATATCTGTATGTAACAATATATAATTATATATACTGGAACAATAATAATCAAAGAAGAGTCTGGAGAGATGGCTCAGTAATAAAGAGCACTGGCATCTTTTGCAGAAGACCTGGGTTCAAATCCCAGCACCTACATGGTGGCTAACAACCACCTATAACTCCAGTTCCAGAGGATCAGACACCTCTTCTGTTTTCCAGGGGCACTGTATGACACAGGTACACTTACATACACACAGCCATTGACACTCATACACATAATTTTTTAAAACTTTTTAATTAAAAAATAATAATCAAAGAAGTGGAAAAAGAATTGAGAGAGAGTGGGGAGAGGAACATGAAAGAAATTGGAAGATGGGTCTCCATATGTCTACAAGGCAATTATATAACTATATCTATAGTATATCATATCGATGCCTAGGGTGCTGTATTTTTGTCTAATAAGCATAGTAGGGCTTATGGAATGAAACTGAACATAAGCTTGAATAATTTTGTAGTCAATATAAGTAAATAAAACCCATTAAATACATTATATAGTTTAAGCTGTTAAGTTCCTAATAAAGAAGGAATCATTACAGTAACTTATGAACTTTACCCTGACAATAAACCTAAAATTTTCTTGGCAGAAGTATGTGTTACAGTGTGTTAGACTTTGACTTAGGAAGAAGTTAGTAAAAGGAGCCTCACTCTTAGGATAAAGTGTGATGAGACTTGAAGCTGGAGCTCTTCATCCTTGTCTGTTGTTTTCCTACATCAGGTTAAAATAGAAATCCAGGTTTTCTTGTTTTGTCAGATTTTATCCCTTTCACAAAGCAGCAGCTTTTACAAGGCCATGAGACTAAAGACATCTATGTGAATCTCATGGATCACAGCTCAGGTTACTCCCCACAGAGGAAGCTGACTGTGATGTGCTCAGATGGGCTGTCTCTTTGTTCTCACAGCTTTGTCTCTAAAGCTTCACGTTGTAGATTCCTGTAGGGCTGTGGTCCTTCACACTAATACATGCTCTTGTTTATTTCAAAGCACTTTATTATTTATGTCCTCTCTTTAGCACACACGGTTTTCCTTTTGTATTTCCTACTTGGATTCTTTTAGCCAGGATACTTCTCTGTACTTTAGATTCTGTACTATAGTTTCCAAACTCAGAAGATCATAATATACACTTGAAAGGTCAAATACATGAGTAATGAAGTAAGAGCTAAAACCTGAGGTATATTCTGTGTGTCCTCCATACGCACCAGGACCTCCCAACATGCACTGGCTCCATCTGATACAGCGGGGATCGCGGGGATAACCCAGAGTGCAACAATATTCACTTGTACAAATTTTTGCATTTTCCCCTAGGAATGTGATGATCATCCTAGTCTGTCTGGACTGCTGTATGAAAGCTGCCATAAGTGAGGGTACTTATGACTGATAGAAATTTCTCATAGTTTTAGAGGCTTGGAAGTTCAAGATTAGGGTGCAAGCAAGTTCAGTATCTGAGGAGGACCTGCTTTGTCGACCCTCCCACTGTCCTCCCAGGGTCAAAGGGATAAGGCAGGGCTTTGTGGAGTTGACTTTCATAAGGACGCTAAGCCATGGATGAATACTCTGCCCTCAGAATCTAACCATCACCCAAAGAAAGACCCAGCCGCCTAATATCAATATGCAGATTCCAGGTCAAAAACCTATATACTCATGGAACTATCCTGACATCCTACCACTTTGGCTATGGACCATTAAAACAATGATCCCCAAGGAGTTGGAATTTCCCCAGGAATTTCATTCTGGATGAATAAAAAGAATTAAGACTAGTATCAGCCAGAAGGGGAATTTATTATGCAGGACAAGATTTAACATTGTTCTGACAACTGACTGTCTCGTGGGAGAGACTGAGGCCCAGACAAGGATGTAGTGCTCAGTGAAACCACACCTTGACCAGGACTGCTAAGTTCTGCACAGGTTGTGTCAGTGTTCATGTGATATAACACCCTTAATCTTTGTAAAATGTTTTCCTTTCTGGCAGAAGACATCTCAGAATAATATTGTATATCTTCTACCTAGGGTGTGAAGAGTTCAGAGTTCAGATCCTTACCAACCACATAAATGCCAGGCAGGCTTGGCAGCCCACCGGTAACCTAAGACAAATGATATAGATTAAGGGGATCCCTGGAGCAAGCTGCCTAGACTCGTGATGTCAGTGAGCTCTAGGTTCAAATGAGAGATCCTGTCTCAATGTTTATCTCTTGTCCTTTATACATATGTGCACACATGGCACATACACATAAACACACCTGTGGCCTCACACATGTGAACATACTTGCACAGGCACACACAGATACATACATACCTTAAATCTTTCCTCCTCAGTCTTTAGATTACTTGTACCTCTGGAAAGCATAGAACACCTGATCTTTGATGAGTGGTCACCAACGTTGAAAATGGACACATAGATACTTACCACAGGGAGATTAATATTTGTATTGAGAAAGAGGAGACTCACACCTGCTGAGCCACTCAGCTCCTCCTCAGTCTCTGAGAAACCTAAAAGACTAGCACGACTCTCTCTCATAACCTTCCCAGAAACCACCTGGCCAGAGGATTCACAGTAAAAGTAATTAGAATGTAAGGCAAAGCATGTAGCTCAGAGCTTTGAAAATATTTTTGCTCTTTGAGCCGTCCATATGAATAGACAGCCAAGATTAACAGATACCTGACAAAGTCACCAGCATAAAAGGAACTCAAGGACTCATGTAGTTATCATGCATCTGACAGAAGATAATTTCCTAACAACTATTACTAATAACTTCATAGGAAAGAGATGAAAAGAACAGGATGTCATAGAAAGAACATCCACAGAACAAAACAGAGCTGATCAATTAAAGATAGTAGAGAAGTTAAAAATGACAGGAAAGATTTAGAAGATGAAATCAAAGGAGTTTATATGAAATTAGCCAAAGCATAGAAAATAGAGAAAAAAGGCAGGAATCCTGAAAGAAGATCAAGAGGCTCACTATCCCAACCAATGAAATCTAGGAAGGGAACAAAGAAAACAGAAGGAAGACTCCATCAAAATAGAATGTGTGTAAATCCTAGGCAGGACTTCCTAGATTGTAGGACTCTTAGAGACCAGCAGAGTAGACAAAGGTAAACATACACCAAGGTGCATTTCCAAATTAAGACTACTGAGAAGAGAGAGAAAGAGACAGAGAGAGAGAAAGAGAGGTACTTCTCACTGGTCTACACACAGACTGTGGAAAGGTCAAAGGCAGGTCCCCCATGCAGTCTGGATGAAAAGAGTTTTGAGCTACATCTTCAAGGCCACCCCTAGGTGTGGAAAGCTGCCAGAATTTATAGTAGCATAACTGTATTCCCTGCTGTGGTTTATCACAGCAAAAGGACACAAAACAAATGAGCAAAGGGAAAGGTGTGCTGGGTGATGCCCTGAAGGGTGCAGGTTCTAACTCCTAGAATAGTTCCACCCCAGAGGAGTCACCCATTACAGGCCTGACAGCCCAGCAAGAAGCCCTGCATTCCAGTGTGAAATGCCATCCCCCTTTTAGAAAATGCAGAGAAGTTAGAAATTCAATGCCAAACTTGGTGGCTTCTTTTTTGAATTAGAGACTTCTCCCTAGAATATCAAAATTCCAGATTCTTAAAAAGAAAGTAGATTTTATACTTAAACCACATTGTGCACAAATGACTCCTGCATTGTAAGGTCCTCTTATTATTCAGGGGACGTTTATATCAGTGTAGGGAACTGTTTATAAATAAGCTTTGGCAAAAACAGGCACTGCAGCCCCATGTCCTCACTAATGAGCTAAAGGCCAGTGTGCTGGCCTGGGTGTAGGAAAAGTTCAATTAGTTCCTGTCTAACTTTAATAAGGAAGCCTAAGAAAAAGAGCCTGTAGTTTAATTTGTCAACAAAAGTCTTCTATTTAAAAAATGTTAGGGAGCTGGAGAGATGGCCTAGTGGTTAAGAGCGCTGACCAATCTTACAGAAGACCCAGGTTCGAGCCCCAGCACCCACATAGTGGCTGACAACCATCTTAACTCCAGTTCCAGGGGAATCCAGCACCCTCTTCTGACCTCTGTGGCATTGCATGACATGGGTGCACAGACCTACATGGAGACAGTACATTCATATAAATAAATAAATAAATAAATAAATTAATTAATTAATTAATTAATTAAATTAAAAAAATTTTTTAAAATGTGAGTAGTTCTTCCTTTGGTCTTCTAAAAGCATTTAAAAAATTATTTGTGCTCAGAAATGGAAAATATGGTGTTTCACCTTGAATCAAATGTTCAGATACCTATTGACTGGTATATATCTTCAAAATATTCCTTCAAAGTGTGGTTGAACAATAATAAAGAATATTGACATCTTCATATGAAAATGCCACAATGAAACCCATCACTTTGTACACTAGCTTTAAAAAATTAACTTTAAAAAGTAAAGTTGGAGGAAGGCTCGGTGGGTAAGATCACATGTTCATTTTATTTTATTTATTTATTTATTTATTTATTTATTTATGTGTATGAATGTACTGTCTGCATGTAGGTTTGTGCACCCATGTCGTGCAATGCCGTGGAGGTCAGAAGAGGGTGTAGGATTCCCCTGGTACTGGAGTTTTCCTGGAATTGGAGTTACAGACAGTTCTCAGCCACCATGTGGGTGCTGGAGATCGAACCCAGGTCCTCTGCAAGAGCAGTCGGTGCTCTTAACTGCTAGGCCATCTCTCCAGCCCCCACATGTTCATTTTTAAAGTAACATGCATGGAAACAATCATTGTGCTGATTCCGGTGTTTCCGAGGACCAAATGAAATATGTAAGTGTTCACTTTGAAGTGAAAAGCCTTCAAGAGATGTGAACTATAATTATAGCAAATACTATTATTTCCATATGTTTGTTGTTCTTTACATGAAGAAAATTAATCAAAGGAATTAGTAATGAAAATCACCAGGTGGAAAAGCCCTAGTTAACTCATGGACTCATTTTCTTTCCTTTTGCTTCTAAAAGTTTTAATTAATTCTGAGCTGCAGCGAAGTGATTGTTTCCACACATATTACTTTAAAAAAGAACATGTGATCAATGTGAGGTGTAGGCTCCATTCTATGAAGTAGACCTTATATCCAATTAGAGACTGGTTGGTTACTCCCATAATAGTCATGCCACTATTGCACCAGCAGGTGTATCTTGCCTGGCCTGTGAGTGGTAGCTCACAGGATCCATAGCTGGGTAAGTTCCAGGAGTCATTTTCTCTTCAGGTAACATGCATAGCACCATTCAGCATAATGAATACTAGCCAATAGAGATGAAGCTTTGAAGCCAGTAACAACTTGATTTCTCCTCATTTGTTCTACAGTTCATGATGTAGTGTCTTCAACAACAGAATTTTACTGTCAAGTTCTGGTGGGTGACCAAGACCAAGGGCAATGACCAGTATTATTAAGAGGTCTATGTGACCTGTGGTCAACAGCTTCCATTCCTGGTGCTGAGCTTTTAATTTGCTAGCCTTCTGTGTATAGTAGGGGCAAGTCTTCCCCTGTTGTAAGGCAACCCATTTAAATCTCTTTATATAATGTATATGTATACACTTTGGGAAGCTTCTATAGGGCCAAGTTTCATATGGCTTTTTTTACAGGCTTTTAATGTTAGTTTCCCTCCCCCAGGCTCATCCTCTACCTTGACCCCCATTCCCCACCCCATTTAACCTGTCCTAGTCTAGTATTCCCTTTCCCCCCTTTAGAGCACTACATTCTATCACCCCTCTGATGAAGTCTCTGTCTCTCCCCATCCCCATGGCCTTTTATTAGTTTCCTGATTTCTCTGGATTTTCCAATTGAAACATCCCTAGGAACCTGTGGCTAAACAGATCACAGGTGATAGGGGAGAGATGAATACTAATATTCTGCTAAATAGATATAGTGTTAAACTGACTCCTAATGAATCAGTTTACCCATAGATGAATGCATCTCTCAACTCTCACCAGAGAAGCTTCTTTATACAGTAGATGTCAATTAACAGAAACCCACAACTGGCCAAGAGAATAAGACACTGAAGAGTACTTATCCCTGAATAGAACACATATATCAAACTTCTGCCTCCCAAAGCTCAGGGATCATTGCAGAGGAGAAGGCAGACAGACTGGAAGAGCTAGGGTTCGTGGATGACCAGAGGGAAACAAAGCTTTCCAAACAACTGGGCAGTTACTCACAGCAATGATGACAACATGCCCAAGTACCAGGAACACTGAAGCCAGACAAAATCCCAGCATGGATGTAACAAAGTAAGAGCCCCCAACCCTAGCTGAGAATGACTGGCAACCCATTACTGTTGGGAGGAGGAGAATCAGTTTTGTTTAATGCTGTTGGGAGGAGGAGAGTCAGTTTTGTTTAAGGGGGAGATGCATGGTAGGTTGACCAGGTTCTGGTGAATAGACCTATACTGAAGGACTATGGGGACACAAGTTTGACTCTATAGGTGTGTGTATGTGTGTGTGTGTGTGTGTGTGTGTGTGTGTGTGCATGAAATTGGGTGGGGGGCTAGACGGGGTGCAGATAAGGGAGGGTATCTAAATTTGATCAAAATATACTATATAAATTTCATAAAAATTCAATTAAAAAAGCAAAAACACCTGAAGTTGGGAGTTGGACATGTTGGGTAGCAGATAAGAAGGTGTTGGAAAAAGGAAATGCATGAATTAACATACCATCCAAACATCTGTGTCTATACCAAAGAAACCTACCATAACAATTAGTACTGTTTAAATATCTATGTATCTAATTGCTTGTGGTTCATTAATAGGATCGAAAGGCTATATATTATACTGTTTAATACCTAAATATCTAATTGCATGTGCTTCATAGTAGATCGAAAGGTTATCCTGGACAAGCTGGCAGCCCATGAAAGAAAACAGCCAGAACTGACTAGAGACCAAGACATCAGCTCCAGAGAAAGTAGAGCGTTTTTCATCAACACCTGTGCCCCTTTTCTAAGCCTAGGGAACAATCTGTGGAAGAGGGGGCCAGTGGTAGAATGTAAGGGCTTCGATTGGGGTTTAAAGGTGAAACTACAAACATATAGTCTGGACACTATTTGATCAACTTGATTGAACATACAAGCCCCCCCTGGTGGATGGTGGACCCATGAGCTGTGTGGGTTTGGGCACCTGCCTTGCAAATTGGTTTTACATGAAGGATGCTTGTACTCACAAAATTATCACTTATGTTAAAAAAAAATGAAAAAACAAAACAAAAAAGCAGAGAAAGATGCAGAAAACTTATGGCAGAATGCATGATCTGGGATGGGTAGGGGTGGGGTGGGGGAAGGGAAGGTGATATATGCCTGAACTGAATTGGAAAGTGTTGTATGAAAATACACAAAGCATCAATAATAAAAAAAAGGAAATAGGGAGTATGATCTAAATTTCATTATACATAATTATGAAATTCTAAAGAATAAAAAATATATAAAAAGCAATGTGTCACAAGAACTGTAAATCCCAGTTATGTTAATCCCACTGGTTAATAATGAATCCAGGGTGTGGATCTGAGTCTTCATGAGGTGATGGCAGGCTCTTTTCATTGTCTTGCTTCTGCCTGCTGCAAAGCTCACTACATCATTTGACTCTCAGATGATATCATAAAAGCACAAAGGGAAAAGAGCAGACCTTGAAAAAAAAATCACTGTTATTATTTACAACCCGATGCTAATGGAAAGACGTGCCACTGTGCTAATCAGTAAGGCAGATGGAAAGGCTTGCCCTATCTACCTCATAGAAATGTAGTAAAATGTAATTAAACATTTCCATCTATCAAGCTCAAGGGCTCCTAGGAGATTTAAAGAGAGCTTCCATTCAAAATGCAGATAAAGGCAGTGTGTAAGAATTACTCAATGGCAAGTGCAAACCAAAGGCAGAAAACTTCCCCTGGCTCTCCTGCTTCCTCCTCCCCTTTGCTGCCAGCAGTCTCTCCACACCATTCTGTGATATCCCATGGGCCTTTTCTCCTTCGAATGCTTGGGAAGTACTCAGCAGAGCAGCAGGGCAGGAGAGGGAATATCAAATACACACTGTTGTCTGAAGATTATGATGTGTGTGACTTGAGAGTGCTGGAGAGAAGGTGGTTGAGGAGAAGGATACTGGACATCCAGACCCCAGAGAAGCCCAGCCAGAACATGAAAGATCTGGTCTAGCCTCAAAGTCTCCACATGATGTTCTGCAGGTCCCATCTGGGAACTGATGTATGACCCAGTTGATGAGCTTCAGATCTATGTAATTCGACATCAAGTCCTGCAGTTAGGTTCTATGGGTCCCAATACAACCAGACCTTCTAGAGAATGGGAGAGAGCAAAGAAGCCACAGTTACTACAAAGCACTGAACAAGAAATGAACAAACCAAGCTGGCCAAGTTGCTGGAGGAGATGAGACCAGATAGCAAGTTGATGAACTGGTTGAGGAAAGCTTGAATGATGAAGGCAGAGTAGACATTTCAGAGCCAACACATGGAAAAGCATCTAAAAACAAATATAAAAAGCCAAACTTCTCTATAAGAAAATTAAAGAGCCTGCTTTGTTCCTGACACGAAGAGATTTAAAATTAGAGAAAGAAGTTAAATGATACCTGTTACTCTAAACATAATCAAGACATTTAAGTTGTCTGTACTAAGCCACTGCATAGCTCAGGATGGTCTGGGTCCAACATTATCTATAGGTTTTATTACACTGAATGCTTAATATTATATATGTGAATACTTATACGGCCCACAGCAAAACCACATACCATAGAGGTATCTAGCCTTGACTCAGATCTTGGACTATTCCTTGGATGCTGTGCTGTAGTTTTCGGTGCGTAGCAGTGACAAGTCATTGAACCATCAGTTAAAAATGGATACTTCCAGGCCAGGTAGCTGCTCTGCCCCTGCTTTCTTTCATGCTGTGGCTGGCATGGTGGTTGTGGCCACTGTGCCTGGAGGGAAGTGGTGGCAACTAGCGATGCCAGGGAAGAGTCCAAGGGCTGAAAGCAAAAGAGCTTTAAGGATGTAGGAATTTTGGATAAGAGATTATGGATCTGTACTTCCCTTACAGGGTTGTTATGAAGAGTTAAACAAGATAAGCTGAAAACATTACACAATGCTGGAGTGATAGAAGGAAGTCCAGGTGTCATTATGGATCAGACAAGAAAAAGGAAACAAGAGAAAATGGTGTTACAGTGACTTAGATGCCCCCAAGCCCAAAAAAGCTAAAATGAAAGAGAAGTTAAATGGAGGCATCAAAAAATGACTTAATAGACTTTCAGATGAGTTTTCCCCATCTTATAAGTCAAGAAGAAAAGGCCTACCAAATGGAGATGTTGACAAATATGAAAATAAATCAAAACGATTGTCTTAACTAGAAAATTCTATTAACAAATCAAGTGAAATATTAGAGACAGACACTGAAACCAAAGGAAGTGCCTTCTCCAATTTCTCTCTAAATCTTCTGAAAGGTGGAGGGATAACAAATCTCCTTCCTATTCAAATTAAAACCATTGGTCCTATATATGAAGGAAACGATTTAATTGCTCAAGCCCGGACAGGAACAGGAAAGACATTTTCTCTCGCCATACCCTTGATTGAATTGGTCCAAGGAAATCAAGAACCAGTTTTAAAAAGCTGCTCACCAAAAGTACCTGTTTGGGTTCCAACAAGGGAGTTGGCAAACCAAGTAGCCAAAGGTTTCAAAGATCTAACTACAAAATTCAGTGTGGCCACTTGTTATGGTGGAACATTATATCAAAGCGAAATTCATCATATTTGAAATGGTACACACACATGCACACACAAAGACATACACAAATTTAGATCTATAGACATTAATATATTGACTACTGGCTGACATGCCATGATAAATACTTTTTCTCATATATATTTACTCTCTTAATTTTTATGGCATTTCTATGAGAAGAAATAGAGGCAAAGCTCACTTGCCTTCTCAGGATTGCACAGCTAACTAAATGAATGTATAGCTGAGGCTGACAGCAAAGTATGAATGATTGCATAGATACCTCTTACTTAACAGCTCAAGATTTAAAGCTGCCTGCATGTTTCTAAGTTCATTTCACCACTGCACCTTTCTCTGATAGAGTCATATTGGATAAGTCAGCTGCAGGCTACTCTTCATACTCTCACTATCGTTTTACATGCTGGTCATTTGGGACTTTGATTTAGATGTTTGTGTTCTTTAGATAGTGAAGTGATTATTTACACCTGATTTTCTTCAATTCTAGAGACTCAAGTCTTTTAGGACAAAGTAAATAATTTTCAGCCTTTCTGTAATGTTTTTTGCAACTTTAGTTACATAAAAATAAAAGAGTTCATAAAATGGCTTGCTGTATTTTGAGAGGGAACTGTCCTCCACAGGCTCAGTGACTGAACAGTTGGTCCCCAGCTGATGGTACAGTTTGGGAAGACTGTGAAATTTTAAGAAGGAGCCTTGTTGAAGGAAGTGGGTCACTGGGGGGTGCGGGGAGCCTGGCTTGGGGTTTTATAGCCTACCCTGCTTCCTGTTCATTCTGTGCTTCCTAACCAACGCCATGGCAACCTGGTCCTATAGTCATGCCTTCCCCAGCAGGAGGGAATGTATTCCCTTGAATTGCAAGTCAGAATAAACCCTTCCTTTCTTAAACTGTTTCTTGTCAGGTATTTTGCCACTAGAATATGAAAAGGGACTAACACACGGTCTGACAAATTCCTTCCAAACCTGAAGTTCCTGAACTTGCTTCATAGTGATGCTTAGCACGGAAAGATGCATTTATGGATGGGAAGTAAACTCAGGACAAGATGATCAGTGCTGTCAGCATATCAAGCCTGTCCCTGTATGAAGAAATATCAAATGCCAAGATAGTGATGTCACAAGAAGTCTAGGACAATATAGAGTAACTGTACCTCACACAGATCCCATGACACTCCCAGAGACAGCGTGGAAGAACAGAAGGTGAAGGCTTCTATTCCATAGAAGTCTCCAGCCATATGACCATGTTAAGAAATTGAGTCATTAACTGGCTTCAAAATAATGTCATCAGATTAACAGGGTGTAACTAGTTATCCAAACATCCAGTCATATTATGCAAGATAGCTAGGAAATACTTCAAACATATTAGATGCTGCAAGCAAATAAAGCAAAATAACAACGAAAACACCTGTATGAAAATTTCTCCCTTAATGTACCCCATAACAAGACATATTTAGAAGCCAATACTAGTAATCTGAAATATAATATGCATGGTAAGATCTCCCGATGTTAAAGACATACATTTTTAGCCTACTCACTAAAATAATTTTTGTACTTCTAATTATAGTGTTTAACACCATTAAAAATGCTGTGAATATGTAACTCACATGCAAAAATCCAGCTTCAGCAAAGAAACCAAAACCACTTCAGGCTATTCTACCATTCCGGATCTTGATGACATAAAACCTCTCTGGTGTTCTCATTATGCAGATCTTGTTTAAGGAACCATACTGTTAAGATTTCATGGGTACAGCTTCTCTGTCACCTCCAGAGACTTTGTCTCACAGCACAGCACGTTCCTGGGCCTTGGGCTCTTCCATACAGTCTGTCTCCTCTTCCATTTGGGCATGCAGAAGCCTGCGTGTGTGTTTGCTAATACTTCAGCTAGCATGTTTTAAGATCACAAGCCAGGCAGGAGGCCTCTAGGTCTGACCCACAAGGTGGGGGCATTGTTCGATAGTATGGTGGTCTGGCATTGGCTGCTGGGAAGTGATATCATAAGTATGGGAGTTGCCTGTCCTAACCCTATATAGCCATTTGCCCTGGTTGAATAAAGAGGATTCCTACAAGCTTTACTATTAGCCAGAGATCCCTGAGGCATTACACAATCGGTCATGGAACAATTAATATTTAAGCTAGCTTTCTGTCTTGTCCAGACTTGGGGCTGGTTCCCACAGTTGGTTGGGTGGTTGCAAACACTAACAGCCTGGGGCCATGGGGTTTTACATGGCGGTGGGGGGAGGCATGGAAACCAAAAGTTTCCTGGCCCCATAGAGCCGGGGAGTTATCATTTCCCAGCCACTGGTTTGTTCACAAAGCCATCAGCTTTGTGGGGGTGTGTGGAGAGGCCAGCAGCTTCCAAGACATAGATCCCATCATGGGGGTCATGAACCTTGCATTACTACTAGAATGCCAACAGCTCCCTAGACATCTTAGCACTTAATAGAGCTGAATCTCCATTCCATGATTTCCCCTGTATGCCAGCATGGACAGGGCATTTCCCCTTCCCCTTCCTAGCTATCTTGTGTAATATGTCTGTTTTTGTGCCAATACCAGGCTATTTTTATGACTACAGCCCTGTAATATAGTTTGAAGTCTGGTATAAAGATCCCCCTTGTATTTCTCTTTTCACTCAGGGTTGCTTTGGCTATTTGGGGTCTTTTGTTTTCCCATATGAAATTAAGGACTTTTTTTCCAAGCTGGTAAAGAGCTAGCTACAGGTAAACAAGGGCTGCTGAGAGAGGGAAAATCAGCATTCTCTAGGGATGGGCTCTTTGACAGATCATCCAATCCCAAGTGGTCAGCCCTCAGCATACATCACAGGCATATGTGAACAACAATAAACATATCACACATATATATGAGGAACACTGCACATCATATATATATATATATATATATATATATATATATATATTATGTATAAATATAGTACTCATGTAGAAAATTCTCAAAAGAAAAAAAGGAAAAAAGGTAACTGGGTAAGCCTGAAGATCTTCTTTGTTTTGGTATTTTGGAGACAGGGTCTCCTTTTAGTCCCAGTTGGTCTGGAGCTTGCTATGTAGACCAGCCTGGCCTTGAACTCACAGAGATCTGCCTGTCTCTGCCTCTTGAGTACTGAGATTAAAGTTGTGCACCACCATGCCCAGGCCACCTGAAGACATTTTTAAGATGCACAGAAGCTTTTGAGTTTAATGAGGTCCCACTTGTCAATTGTTGACCTTATTTCCTGTGCAGCTGCTGTCTGATTTAGGAAGTCTTTTCCTATGCCTATGTCNAGGGAAAAAATACGTGGAAAATGTTTGGCACTATCCTTAGTTTCAGATGTCTTCCAGGAGCTATTGTATTGCTGAATAACAAATTATGGGAGATCAGAATGTGCCCCTCTGTTCTGGTCTGCTTTCTTTCTTTCTTTCTTTCTTTTTTTTGTTTTTTTGTTTTTTTGTTTTTTTGAGACAGGCTCTCCCTGTGGCCCCAGCTGTTCTGGAACTTGCTTTGTAGACCAGGCTGGCCTCAAACTCACAAAGATCCGACTGCCTCTGCCTCACAAGTGCTAGGATTAAAGGCGTGTGCCACCACGCCCAGCTTTTTTTTTTTCTAGTCTGCTTTCAATTACTGTGCAAAATGTTCTGACCGAAACCAACTTGAGGAAGAAAGGGTTCATTCATCTAACATCTGGTCACAGTTCATCACTCAGGGAGCCCAAGGCAGGAACTCAGGGCAGGAACCTGGAGGCAGGAGCTGAAGCACAGGCCATGGAGGAACACTGCTTACTGGCTTGCTCCCCTGGCCCATGCCCAGCCTGCCCTCTTATACTGTACACAACAAAGGGCTCAGCGTGGTACCACTCATTGTGGGCTGGGTCCTCCCACACTGCTAGACAATCAAGACAATACTCCACAGATGTGGCCACAGGCCAATCCAATGGAGCCAGTTCCCCAATTGAGGCTCTTTCAACCCAGGTGTGTCAAGTTGACACTAAAGCTATCCAGCACACCCCCTGTATTGCTCTTTTCACTCAGGGGTCTTAGCTATTTGGGGTCTTTTGTTTTCCCATATGAAATTAAGGATTTTTTTTCCCAAGCTGGTGAAGAAACTCTTGGGAATTTTAATTGAGATTGCAATGAATCTGTATATTAATTTGGGTAAAACGGGCATTTTCACTACATTAATTTTCCCAATCCATGAGCATGGGAGGTCTTTCCACCTTCTGATGTCTTCTTCAATTTCCTTCTTCAGGGGTTTAGAAGATCTTTGGTGTCTTTGGTTAGGTTTGTTCCTAGGTATTTTATTGTTTTTGAGGCTATCGTGAGTGGGAAAATCTCCTTGTATTCTTTTTTCCATTACTTGTTGTTTTAAAGAAAGACTACTGATTTTTATAGGTTAATTTTGTACCCTGCCATTTTATTGAAACTCTTAATCATTTCTAGAAGTCTTCTGGTGGAGTTTTTAGCATACCTAAAGGAGATGATATGACACTTTACCAATTAGTACTCCTTTAATTTCCCTTTCTTGCCTTATTTTCCTAGCAAGTGTTTCAAACACTGTACTGAATAGGAGTGATGATAGGGAGCAGCCTTGTTGGGTTCCTGCATGGAACCCAACAGGTTCAATGGGGAATGCTTCTAATTCTAATAGGGACTTTGAGTCACTGACCAAAACCCTACATCCAATGCTATTCAGTTGGAAGAACTCCATTGAATATTGATTGGAATTTAAATCAAATTTTAATTCCTCCTGCCAAATCTGTGACTGAGTAGTCACAGACTCAAAAGATGAGAAGAAATTTTATCTGTGGCAATAACTCACTGAAGCCAAGAATGTCACACTGAAAATTTCAAAAGATAAGTAAGGTCACCGACAAAAAGCCAACCAGAGCCGCCTACACCTCATAAGGTGACATATCTCAAATTATTTTCACATTATCTCTTTGATTACCTTCTTGTATTTACTAATATGATTTAGTCAAAAAGTTTATATTTTGCATTATGATTTGAATTCATGGGCTCTGGAGGTCAAATGCATTGATTTTTAAACCTATTGCACATGAATGTCAATGTATTGATCCAACATCAGCCCTTCTCTGGGAGTTTCCTGTGAGATGATCTCGGCACAGTGTCAGCTCCACCATAGCCCAGGGCCTCCAGGTCATTACCTCTGAGACCTTCAAGCTGCCCCAACCCCGGACCCTCCAGCTTTGTTAGGCCTATTTGACTTAAAGCAGCTTCAGACAGCTTATGCTTCACGTGCTTCTTGTTGAGGGAACTTTCTTCAAACGATGGATTGAAAATGTATGTTTCTTACAAATTGGATTTAAGTTTTGTTAAGGACAAAGTTACTGAAAATGTTTTGTAATAAATTGGAAATTACTTTTGAAAATGAGAGAACTCTAAATTCTGAACATAAACGTAAGTTGTGACCTCCATAGTACTTAGATAGCTAGGAAATTCAATATTCAGCCAGGTTGATCAAATATATCCAGTATAATGTAAGTGAATGATCCTTTGTCTCTGCTGATAAATATGGAAATGGCCTCTTTTCCTGAATTTTCATCATCACCGCAGCCATGGTTACCAGACAGAGCAGCTGCATTTTCCTTGAAGACCAATCCCAAACAACATTATCAGCCTGTAAAATGTTCATGAACTTTTCTTTGTACTTTCTTTTTACCACAGCCTTGCTTGCACATCACAGAATGTGAGGCTTTCTTTCACACTTATATAGACTCCATTCTCATTTTATTAAAACTCTCATTTCTATAGAGTCTGATTTCTTTTTGTTATAGCTGAGTTTCTTTCTTTTGAGACTCGGAGCCTGTCATTCCTGAAAACTCAAAGCTGTATTGTTTAATTGTGGCTTTTATTTAAATAGGAAAACATTACATATGAAATAAAACGTCCTACATTAATTAAAATCACATGCCACTACCATATGATGTGAAAGCTCCCTTCACCTTGTCCTGTGCTCCCTTCCCCTCCACACTTCATCACATGCCCAAGCCATTCCGGTCTGCCAGCCTTCATTCTTAAACTCTTCTCCCATCTAAGGCTGTGCCTCCAGATCATTATCTGGAGAAAACTTTCTTGTAATCCACTTCTCAATGATTCAGGATGCTTCCCCCAAATTGCTTTCCTTAACCCTGCAGACTTCGCCAACCTACCAAGTCCTGTTCCCCAAGCCCATGTCTATCAAAACACCCTCCCTAGACTTGTGTTTCTTCCCTAAATGAGCATCATCTAACATGGTACAGCTCACTCACTCATTTGCTTACTTTCTATGTACCCTGACTCTATTGTATTACATGTAGTTTCATGAAGCCATGACCCTATTGCTGACTTAGAATGAGCTGGAGGAAGCTCACTGTTAAGATGTTAGCTGCAAAAACCTCACGGTGGGGGAACAGTTCCATCATTCCCTGAAATATGATTATGTGTTCAAGTATTTTAAGGAAATACTTAAACTTGTTTAGGCAATAGATACAGCATTGGAAAGTTGCACGTAGATATTTTAATTTTAAAATTATAGTATTTTAAAAACATTTTATTACTTTTTTATGTGTACAAGTATATTGCTTGCATGTAAGTAGATGCACCCATGTTATGCATGCCCATGAAGTTCAGAAAAGGGTATCAGATCCCCCGGAACTGGAGTTACAGATAGTTGTTAGCTGCCATGTAGGTGCTGGGAATCAAACCTGGCTCTTCTGCAAGAGCAGTCTGTGCTCTTAACTGCTGAGCCATCTCTCTAGCCTCAAATCACAATGTTTTTAACTGCATTAAATGAAAATTCTACCATTTAAAAACAATACAAACTTACTTATAAATCATCTTTTTCCTTCACTTAATATTTCCTTATGATTAATAACACCTACTCATAGTATTTTTAGAAAATATAAATATACATGCATAAAGAAAAAACAGCAATGTATTGCAGATAATATTTTACCAGGCTTTTTATCTGGTCTTTTATTCTATGCACATAATGTATATACTCCTTACAGAAGAATTCTGTAGTGTATACAATTAGGAAACCTTTTTTTTTTCTGATGTTATATTACATTCCAGGGTACCATGAACTCAAAATCACCCTGCCTCTGTTTCCCACAGAATCTTGCCTTCTAATTTAACATTTCACTATATTTTTCTACACAGTAAAAATATTCCCAAAATAAAACATAATAGGTAAATACTATTCCTTCCTAAGTCCACAGTGATGTCTTTGACTAAGTCTTAATTACTGAACATCTACATTCTGATTCCTTAATTATTATAAATAGATATGAAGAACATGGACATCCACACATGCAAGCCACATGTGCAGTTCCACTAAATGGCCTTACATATACAAGAATCACAAAGCTGACATTGTAGTAAGAGTACACTAGATCAAGAAGCAGTGAACACTTAAAAATCAAGTGTTAACTGCTGGGCAAGTCATTTAAACAAAATACTGGCTATTTCTCTTCCCCAGAACATTAATTAACCAAAATCAGCTGTTCTCAGTTGGATGCACAGCAGACAAGATCCAAGACACTTCAGAGGTAGGATCCTCACATGCTGGGCGTCTATCCCATTTTCATACTTTCCTGGCAAATTATGTACTGTGTAGTGATGTATTAGGCAACAACCCACCACGTGCACAGTCGTGGTCCCTAACGATTATCATGGAGCTAAAATTCCCCATCACCCAGTGCTGTCACAATCACAGTAGCTCATATATCAACACATAATTTGCACTCGTAGTATGTTGCTGTAAATAACCTCTCTGCTGTCACATGAAATGCAGCATAAATAATTATGCACAGAACAAGCTATGTGATGATAAAAATGGACTATTCTGCTAGTTTCTGTATGAGCCATTCTATACTACTTATTGTTATTTCAGACCTACAAAAGGAGGGGTAACCGTAAACAACCTTCCATGTTCTTGTTATCACAGGCGACTACAGCTCTGCACATGCCACGACCCCCCTCCCAGACCTTCAGAAGGATAAGGTGTACAGGTGGAAGACAGTGATATCAATGTCCTGATTCTGCATGGGCCTAGACTATGCTAACACGTTCGTCTGTGTCTTGGTTCTTAACCACATGTTTTTTAAAATATAAAACATTTAAATTCTAAGTAGAAAGCCAGGCTTGGTGCCATATGCCTGTAATTCTGGCATTTGAGTGCCTGAGGCAGGAGGATGTCAAGTTCAAGGCCAGATTGTACTGCATAGCGAGTGCCAGAGCATCCAGGACTACAGAGTGAGACGTCATCTCAAAGCAAACAAACAAGCAAAACAAAACAATTACAAGTAACAAAACTTTACAAAATATAGGAAAAAATGATCATACAGTTGTATAATATATTTGTGTTTTAAGCTGTTATTATGAAACAAAAAAATTTAAGATTATAGTTTATAAGAATACCTCAATAAGTTAAAATGAATTTTTATTAAAGAAAGAATTGTATTTTTAAAATAAATTCATTGCAGGGCTGGAGAGATGGCCTAGCAGTTAGGAGCACCAACTGCTCTTACAGAGGACCCCAGTTTGATCCCTAGCACCCACATGGCAGCTGAGAACTGTCTTTAACTCCAGTTCCAGGGGAATCTGACACGTCTTCTGACTTCCGTGGCATTGCACAACACGGGTGCACCAACCTACATGCAGACAGTACATTTGTACACATAAAAATAAATAAAAAGAAAATAGCACAAGGATTTAAAAATAAATAAATAAATAAATAAATTCATTGCAACCTAAGTGAAGAGTGTTACAAAGTGCACAGCCAGGCACAGTTACATCCTGCCTTCTCATGCACTCACTAGGAACTCAGCGACTCACCTGGAACAGCTCCCCATCCTGCAAGCTCCAGTCATGGTAGATACCCTGCACAGAGGCACCAGGATTCTTAATCATTTGTACTGCATATTTGCTCTGCTTTTTCCAGTCTTAGGTATGTACTTACCATGATGCTGTACTTGCCTTCATTTTTCTCTCAAGTCCTAGGCTGTGTGGGTTTGTAGTCAAGGAAAGATACAGGAATGAAGTAAGCTATCCCATCTAGGCTTCTGTAAGTAAGTACCTCTGTGATGTTCACACAGTGATGAGATTGCCTCAGAGAGGATCCCCTCTGTGAAGTGAAGCATAGCTACCAGATTCAGAAGGAGACTTGGCAGGAAGAATTGAAGGGTCTGGGAAAAGTCATCCATAGAGGATTAGGGGGGACAAATAAGGTCTCAGAGTACGTTGCTTACTGGCATAGCTGGAGACATAAAATTTGGTGTCAAACTCCAGGATATACTTCTTCTACAGATCTAATCTTGAGTAATTTTCGTACATTGCAAGATAAATTTTCTGATACAAACTAAAGGTAATCCTTACTTCACAGTTTTCATGTAAGGATTAAATGCATTAAACTCCTTCATCATTACATAGCATATGCTATTTGCTCAGTAAATGTTAATTCTCTTATTAAGAATCTTACCACCTGACCCAGTCATACCACTCTTGGGTATATACCCACAAGACTCATCCTATGGCAGAGATACATGCACATCTATGTTTATTGCAGCTCTCTTCACAATAGTGAAGAGCTGGAAGCAACTCAAGTGCCCCTTAACTGACAAGTGGATAAAGAAAATGTGATACTTCTACGCAATGGAATTCTATACAGCAGTAAAGAAAGATGACATCATGAACTTTGCAGGTAAATGAATGAAACTAGAAGCCATTATGCTAAGGGAAGTAACAGTCCCAGAAAAACAAATGATATCCCTCATTTGTGGATGGTAGCACCAAATCCCTAGTTGTAAGGCAAACTGAACAGCATTAAGGTTATATTTCCTTTTATCTGAAAACAACTGTGCTGTTATAATACAAATCCCTTAATGGCCTCTAGAATTAAACTACCACCTATTTTCAGACTGTGTAAGTTTGGTAGATGAGTGGGGGATATATATGCATATTTTAGAATAATATAAAGTTAAATGGGAAAATGTGACTTCCTAAACATGATTTGAAATTAACATATGGTTTATTTTCAGATGTCATAATTTTTGGTATATGTGTGAGATATATACATGCATATTCTAGGGCAATACAAATTGGAGGGAACAATGACAACAAAAGGACTGGGACAAAGAACTGACTGAAACAGTAAACTTCTGCCCAAAACAATAAACCTTGTATAGTAAAGCTTTAAAAAGACTGGGGAAAAGATGCAAGACATATATGCTAGAATGCTTGATCTTGGGTGGGGAGGGGTACATGGAAAGAAGAATGAGTCTAAATTGGACTGAGAAATGTTATATGAAATGCACAAAACTTCAATTAAAAATATATGTATATAAGGCAAAGCAATAGGGACCAGATCATGCTTTGAATCCCAGGACTGGGGAAGCAAAGGCAGGTGGATCTCTGTCAGATCTAGGCCATCCTGGCCTACAAAGGGAGTTCCAGGCCAACTAGGGCTACATGGAGACCCTGTGTCAAAAAAAAGAAGGAAAAAAAGTCCAAAGTAAGCAACAAGTCACCATCTAACAGGTGTGATGATAACTAAAGTCCCAAGCCATCATCAAACAGATACAGGGTAAGAAAGCAAAGGAAGATCAAGGTTTAGCATAATAATCATAAACTATCAAGAAGGAACAAGCTGAAGGGAAAAAGGGTCATAGAGACAAATCTAAAGACTGAAAAACACTAATGTGCAGAAGCTGGAATTACAAGAGAGGGCAGAGCTGGCAAGCAAAGTTCCTGGGTGAGCGCATGTGTGCACATGTCACAATGTGCATGTGGAGCTCAGAAGACAGCTCCCCTCCAGAGGTGGTTCTTTCCTTCTACCATGGGTTCTGGTGATTAAACTCAGATCATCGGGCTTGTGCAGCAAGTACACATGCGCACGCACACACACACACACACACACACACACACACAAAGATAGATAGATATAAATACATATATATAAATGTTTTTTAAATTTTATTTATTTTTTATGTGTATGAATATACTGTCTGCATGTAGGTTTGTGCACCCGTGTCGTGCAATGCTGCGGACGTCAGAAGAGGGTGTCAGATTCCCCCAGAACTGGAGTTAATGATGGTTCTCAGCCGCCATGTGGGTGTTGGGGATCAAACCCGGGTCCTCTGCAAGAGCACTCAGCACTCTTAACAGCTAGGCAATCTCTCCAGCCCTATAAATATTTTTAAAAGAATTCCAGAGTATATGTGATTGATTTAGAAACTCTTTGATGCTATTATGGTTCCAGTTGATTTCTGACTTTTCAGAAAGGACTGTTTTATGCCAAAAATGTCCTCTATCTGCAGAGTCACAAATGCCTAGCTGCAGTTCCAAATGCCATATAATAATCTCAAACAGGAACCAGAAAGTATGAAGGAAAATGGTTTTCTTATGGTATTCCTCGCTCTTACTCTACCCTCTTAGACAGCACCCCAAACACTGCTTATCAGTGGCTTCAACAGTGGTCCCATATCCAGCCTAAGAGTGACCACCAGCCCAGACTGTTCTGCTTATTCATCCATGGTCCCCTCTGTGGAGACAGGTACAAAAACAAAACTTTCAGTTCTCCTGACATGAAAGCAAGTGGTCACACTGCAGGTGGGAGCCAGGTTTAAAGGGAATTTGGAGACTCCGTGTTGGCCCTGTCGCTCTCTCACCATCCTGGGTATGCATGTTGCTCACCTTCCACACAAAGTTCATGGTTCTCACAGTGGAGATATAATTACACACAAACTGTGGCATGAATATGGTTTTTCTCCACTTGAACTTCATGTTGGAATGTAATTCCCACTGTAATGTACTAAGAGGGTGGGGATTTAGCCAGACTCTGGTGTTTAGAGGTAGGACTTTGGCGAAATGACAAGGAATTGATAGGATAATCAAGGTCAATCTCCGCAAGTGAATACCAGAAACAACATAAAAAGAAAGGAAAGGACCTGGAAAAAAATGTGTATTTGTTCACACTCCTCATTTCTGTCCTGGGATGCCCTGTGATGTCCTGTGTCACCAGAGACTCTGCCAACAAGATCGCTCACCAGATAGAACTCCTTATCCTTGGATCAGAGCCACGAGCCTGAAGAACTTCTGCAGGTATCCTGCAGGACTGTGTCATTAGCAACAGAAGATGAACTAATTTAATTCACCAGGGTGTATGTTCTTATGGGGACTGAAGAGAGAAGGAATGTGAAAGCACTCTGACTGGTGCATGAAAGGTACCCGTTGTGACTGCCGAGCAAGGCTTCTGCTTTCCACCTATGCCATCCATAAAACAAGCGAAGCTTCATTGGTGAGGAAAGGTGCTATGTGACGCCATTATCATTATTACAACTTTTAGGAAAGTTGGCAGATAAAGTACTGTTATTGATCACGTATACTAAATAGCAAAGGATGGCCTGGAGCTTTTAAAAACATATTGCCTCTACCTTGAAGATTGACACTGAAGAGTGTTGACAGCCTATCTGACACAGTGGAAGCCCCTTTAAGTATTCTGTGAGAGACAGCAAAGTCTTGACTGAACCCCAGCAGGAACATAATTTGTTCAAATCTCAGCAGGAGCAATTTTCAATGTATTAGAACTCCAAGTATTACATGCTTGAGTTAGCCTCAAAACAAAACCCCACGCATGGATAAGCAGATAAATATGCAAAGGAGACAAATCAGATATCTGTGTGACCTGTTCTCTCCCCAAAGTCTGCTAAGAGTGACAAGGAGGTGACCATTCCCTCGGTTTCCTGATAAATCAACCCAGCAACTTGGCAGTGCCACCAGGAAAAACAATCAACAGCCAGAAGAATGATGTAAGCATCTGATGGGACTGAGAGTTGAAAAAGCATCTGTCCTTGTGCCTGGTCATCATTGACTTCTGTGTCACACTGCCACGGCCTTGTGGAAATTGCTTTGTGAATTATTTATATGGTAGAAAGGGAATCCAAAATGTTCAGGTCGGCATAGGCGGGTAATGATGGAGGGTGGGAACGCCAGGCCCTCCTTTCTATGATGCACAGGGAGGAGCATAGTTGGGATCCTAGGGCCTTTATCCCATCCCCAGGGGTAATGAACAGATGAGGAAAAGGCCCAGGAGGCTAGACCAGACTGGTGATTCTGCCAAGCATCTCTGTGCCTGAAGCTTTTCCCTGGCTCTCCTCCCTCTGTATAACTTTGTATGGCCTCCCAATTAAATGTCACAGCATGTGAGTAACTGGACATTACCACTTTTCTCACTGGTCATTATGTCTCTTCTATAGTGACAGATCTCCCTTCCTGAATACGCCTTTATGAGAGCCTCTTCTGAAGAAGCCACAATAAAGAAGGCAATATGGTAATTACTGCTGCTCAGCAGTTATGTGTGCTGCGTGTATAGCAGAAATAGGACAGGAGGTAGAAAAAAAATGAGTGACTATGTTGAAAAAGAGTACAAGAGAGCAGTAAAGAAAGAGGAGAAAGAAAGAGCAGGACTGTCAGCAAATGCCCAGTGTCTGCAGATGCTCACAAAGTTACAACATCAAGTGAGGAAGTTGAGGGGCATGATGGTGTAAGTGGGGGCCGGACACATTGACAGATTTGTATTTTAAAATGTGATAAGCAGTGACATGTAAGTACATACGAGTATGCATTTGGGATTATGTGGGGAAATAGTACCTACAGCTCAAGAAAACTAGGTGAGAAGCTGCTTCATGCTAAAGCATTGAAGAAACGGGGCTCTGGGTAAAGAAAACAAAAGGTTGTACAGGAAGGAGAACCACAGGGCCAACGCGTTCATGTTCAGAGTCACAGGATGACTCATCAGGATGAATCAACATGCTGTAATAATGCAGAGCTTGCATCCATTACTCTTCGTTCCTCATGATGGGCCTGGGAGAGCTAAAAGCTGCTACCTGCATTTTGCACTAGAGCTAATTGGAGCACAGAGGAATTTCAGCTGAGAAAGAACAGACTCTAAAGTCTCCTGGCTCCATTTCCAGACCCTATCCTGTCCTTCACTTCTACTTAACAGAATACTGAAATCTGGGGTATCACATAGCACAACAACTTCCAAATTATGAGTATGACCAGCAAATTCATTAATGTTCATTTCCATCTAGTAGTTCCCACACATGTACAGAAGCAAAAGCAGTATGAAGCAAAACGGCCGCCCTATGATGCGTTGATACTTCCTATTCTGTTTGCGTTGATACTTCCTATTCTGTTTCACTTAATTTAAGCATTACTATTAGTTTCACCAACACTGTAGTGAAGAATTGGGTGTCCTCTCAGTCAGATAGTTTAGAGATAATGAAACTAGTTTTAAGCAAAGAGGGGCCTGCTGAGAACACCCTGTAGGAGTCACTCATCCAAGCACACGGCCAACACTGATAGAGCTTTCCCTGCGATCCACTCAAGTTCACTGGGCCCAATAACCTCATAGGAGTTCTTTGGCCCTAGCTCACAGAGGAGGAACCACAGCCCAGGGCAATCAAGTAGCTGGCTGTCCACGACACGGCCAGTGGGGAATTGTAGATGTGCAGCTCAGACAGCTTTGCTCAGCTGTCTGCAGTTTTTGGTGAGCAACGTTTCTTATTCACGGACTGAAATGAGGAGACGCTTCTCAGTTTTATTCTCCTTTTATTCAAAGTTGCACTTTGTGATCTGGCTGGGGAACGAGTCAGCTAAAATATAAGAACTCTATATTGATTTGGAAACAAATCATCTGAAGATCCTCCCAGGATTATTAAATGTTAGAAATATCCAAATAATTCCAAATTCATTAGTACCTCTTTGATTGCATTTGTTTGAGGACTTAATGTGTGACTTTTACATGGGGGGATAGCGGCATCACCAAGAAGCCCACCAGGCACAGGCAATGACTCAGGAAAGCCGCAACCTCGGAGCTCCCTCCATATCCTGCAGACAGCTCTTTGAAATTCAGACTTCTGTCTCCAGCAATGTTTATACTTTTAAAAACTTTGGGAGGGGCCTATGATTCCTGTAAGTTTCAGGAGCTTCCTGGGTCTTGTATATTTCATCTACTTCCTGAGCCTCATGCCTTCTCCTTCCCTTCTTCCAATTCAGAGGAAGTAGCTACACTTTAGAGTTAATTCTTCTTGTTCTTTCGGAGCCAGAACAGTCTCTTAATATGCAGAAAATTGCAAGCACTGTACTAATACAGAAGGTAATTGGCACCTATTAATAGGAAACACAGATACTTTTTGTGAACAATAAAAATGTCTCCCACACAGACCAATGATTGCCAAGTAATATTTCAAAATATTTATTCTTTTTATTTTATGAGTCTGAGTATATTGCCAGCATGTAAGTAGGTACACCCACCTATTCATGCAGTATTCATGAAGGTCAGAAGAGGGCATCAGATACCCTGGAACTAGAGTTATAGAAGATTGTTAGCTGCCATGTGGGTGCTGGGAATTGAACCCAGGTCCTCTGCTAGAGCAGCCAGTGCTCTTAACCACTGAGCAATCCAGCCTCCAAATAGCCAAGGAATTTTAATACATATTGTAAGGGTACACATTTTCATATTGAATTGCTACTATTATTTTGTTGTCTCTAATTCTTCCTCTCCAGCTCTCCAATAAGTTATTTACTATATTTATGTGCTCAGTGGAAAATAAAATTTTTTTCAGGTTCTGGACATTTAAAATCATGACTATATCCTGAAGGAGAATATCAGAGTTCACAAGGATTTCAGAGAGGATAACCCGGGAAGAACTAAGTTTACCATGGGAAATGACTTACAGCACATCTTAGATGATTTAAGAATGTAATTCAGCATATGGTTTTTAATGAGGTCTCCTTGACAGCAAGTCAATCTTTAGAAAAAAGCCTTGGCTTTCCTCCAAAACAAGAGACATGTATGAGACACCATGAAAAGACTCCAGAAAGCAGAGAAATATTTTGAAAGCCTAGCATAAATTAAGCACAATCTTTCTTGTTCTTTTAATTTCCCTCAAGTCACTTAGATAATCCAGGCAATGACTGATTGCTCTTATTTGCTGCTGCTTCTCAAGAATGGGGAACCTCCAGGAAGTAAGTCCTGAAATTCCATTATTTGAATAGTTTGAACTGTGATGGCTGATGTGACTCCACCTTGTACACTTAAAACTCATTCTTAGCTCAAGACTGCAAAGCAAATTCCAGGCAGCCCCCACATCTCCCACCTTTCCTTGAAATACACTTCTGACCATCTGTTTGCTCCAACCTTGATAAAATAAACACACACATGATCTACTGCTGGTTTTGACTTCCATAACTTGCTTATCCTGCTTAAAGGTGCCCTGGCATTTTCTAAGTGGGCCAGAACTGCAAGGCAGCTTTGCCTTGTGGGTTTCCCCTTGTAAAAGGCCTTTTTGCCTCCTCATTCCTCACAATCAGAATTGGAAAGCCAGACTGTCTTGTCTAACAGCACTGTTTTCAATATAATTAGCTGATTAACATTTGAATAGAGTCTTGTGGGCTTTCCCAATGGTCTCAAACTCTGCAACAGAATAAGCAGTAAACTCCCCTCTTGCCAATCCAAGAAATGGCCCCACCAACCTGAAGACTGAAGCCAAGGAAACTCTGGGGGCTGTTTTCAGATAGCTCTGACCCTGGCTCACTGTTAGTGACCTATGCAGCCTAGAATATAGTACTATTCCCTCTTGGAGCCCCAGTTTCCCAGTCTGTAACGTAAGAGGGTTTTGCTCCGGCTGTGATGCCAGGACTCCATGTCTATTGCTCCTTTTATTCTTTTGACCTCTACTTTCCCCAAACTACTGACTGACTTAGGACCCTGGATATACAATTGACAGTTTCTTCCAAGTTTTAGTATTTCTTGCCCATTCAAATGAGAAGCTGTTATCCTCTAAATACTAGACATTCCTGTAGTTGATCCAGGCTTTTTTGGTTTCTCTGTGAAAGACATATTTTAATAAAATGTTCTCAATTGTTAAATTGTCAAAATGTCACGACAAGTCCCAAGGTTTCCACAGATACACTCTCTAGGATCTTCAGCTCTACCAGCTTCAAGTTGATCTGTCTTGGCACACAGTCTTCCAGACCCTTTCTTATTCCTTTCATGCCCACAGTGAATTTCAATTTCTTCTCAGCCATTAGTTATGTGTCTTTTCCCAATGCAGTTCTTCCCAGGAGCACTTTAACTAACTCACTTTTCAGAAATGTCCTCCAATTCACATTCCTCCACCAAATGCAATACAGTGGACCACAGCAAGGGAGGCATCAAATGCTAATAGATGAACATCTTTCAATGATAATGTTTGCATTGACAAGCATCTTAAAGTAAATACATGCATGTATACATAAGAAACAAAACCCATAACTGATCAAAACTTAAAAGAAAATGGTATGAACATAGGAAACATTAGGTAACAGAACAAATGACATTCTCAGATTGTTAAACATTTATTTTATGAGTGATATAACTCAGAATTATACTGAAAAGACAAAGGTATTTGTTACTTCATGGATGAACCTAAGGGACATTGTGTTACGTAAAATAATCCAGGTGCAGAAAGATTAATGCCAAGTGATCTCACTTATATGCAAAATGGGAGCATAACAGACAGCATGAGGATGGGTACAAAGGACAGGGCAAGTATTTCTCAGAGGTTCCAACAATTCAGGCGCATAGGGAGAATAAGTTCAAGTTCCATTATTCCACATAGTTACTAACAATATGCTGTGTGCTTGAAAATTCCTAAGAAAGTATAATTTAAGTGTTTTCATCACAAACGTTGTTATGGGAGATAATACATGAGTTAAACAGCTTGAGCTAACTCTTACACAGTGTAAGCATATTTCAGAACATGTGGTATATGATAAATGTATATAATTTTTGTCAATTTAAAGTAAAGAAGCAAATGAAAGGATTAAAATTCTGAAAAAGAAAAAAGTACAAGAAATAAATTCTGATTATTTGGTAGAGACACAGGACTGTGCTGTGGGTAAATGTATAGGCCTAGCTGCATGTGTATGTGTACAAAGGCATATCTCCAGCTACATCATAGCTGCATTTACCTTATATGCTTTTATCTGTATATGTCCACATATATTTGAGTTTGTGATATTGAAGTAGAGCAGTTTTGTCCTTCATTTCCTTTCAAGTAACTGTCAAAGATTCTTGAAGCAATGAAGGGAAAGCCCAACTTACAGAGATGATATCATTAGGGCAAGATGATTTATTACCCTATGAAACTGTGCTTTTCCTGCCTGTGAGTTTCTCTCCCCCATCCTTTCTTTCTTCAGGTACTGTGGCTCCCCAGTAGGGACAGAGAGTGGATGTAGCCTTGAAAAGAAGCAAGGCTGAAGGAGAAGTTCTTTGGGCCTGAGTAACAGACGACCCTTGGGATCCCCTGAAGAAAATGCTTACAAAGCTCTGAGAAACCTGAAGAGCCATAGTTTCACAGTCCACCTCTGGCTGTGTTCCTTGACAGATCCCTGAAGCCCGAGTGTGGCAGGGTCAATTGCTTCTAAGGGCAGGATAAGCCTCCATTCATGGCCCAGGGCAGAAGTCCAGAGGGCAAGCCCACCACGTCTAACATCTAAAACATGGGCATCCCACCCAGTGAGCAAGTAAACCAGGAACTTAGAGCATCCCGTCAATGAGAGAAATAGAGCTAATGTAAGAGAAGCCCACACTGACTCCATTTTGAGTATAGCCACAATTTTAAGCAATTACTGGAACCTGCCCAATTCAGGGAAAAGGTCGATTGCTCAAAGACAGTTGCTCAAGGCCTCAAGAACAGCTAACTTAAACTTGTTGAAGATAACTGTTGGTATGTGAGGGCAGATGGACTGACCCAACATTTCCTCATTCCAAGTGCAGGATTGTGTCTAAAGATAACTGTTGGTATGTGGGGTGCCATTTGGCTGACCTAACCATGAGCCATAAGCCTGTTATTATCCAATAAGGCTAGAAGTTACCCAAACCCTGCTAAAATTCCCCTAGACCCTGTATAAAAGGCCTTCGAGCCAAGATATCGGGGTTGGAGCCTTTTTCCTCCCACCCCAGCATGCTGGTTTACTTTTTCCCGAAATAAAGTCTTGGTTTTCCATCCTTTGGTGTGTCTGGTATGGATTCTCGAACTCTAACACTAATTTAAAGAAAGTTAACAAATTCCGTGCCCTGTGCCTGGAATAGGAGATCTTGACTGTCTCTGCAGCTTTGCTATGCAACACATGGGATGCAGGACTGGGCATACTGTCTGGGTCAGAGACAATGAGGTTAGTGTGACTTTTTCAGAGAGAGCACAGGTATATAAGACAAAGAGACACTTTACACGTGTAAGCAGAATTACTTTTGATAAAAGTTTGTAGAACTAGCATATTCTTACTTAATATGGTGTATTACAATACTGCTAGGAAAGCCATGATTATAAAGCCAAATTAGAAAATCACTTGTTTCAGGAATCTCTATTACCATGCATTAGGTAATTTTTTTGTCCTAAGTCACAGCAGTGCTGACTTGAGAGAATATTCTACCTTGTGCAGTCAACCAAGACAACAAAAACAACAATGAAAACGCCACCCAAATCCTGCTTCTCAGTGATATATACCAAAGGCTTGATGGGATACCTATGACATACCAAGAACCTGAGCCCAGTTGCCTCCAGCTCCCTGGGCTCTCCTGGTCTTTCAACCACAGTGGGCAGTCACCCAGATTCTAGGGGGTTTAATATACTTTGTTTTGGGGTCACCTAGACATAGGTCATCACTTGCATTAACTTTTCTCAGGATTAGGACCATACTCTTCCCCAAGGCCATAGGAGCAATCCAGCATAGGATTTAGTCTGAGCTCTTTCTACACTCCAGAATTCAAAGGGCCAGAGCAGAGTAGATTATCTCTAGTAAATGAGAGATTGTGGTATCCTTTTCTAGAAAACAAGACAGGTCCAAAAACATGCAGGGCTCGATTTCTTCTCACTGGGTAGAGATTTCTTCTCACTGGGTAGAGACAGAATCTCACTCTGCACTTCCCAACCCCCACCCTGAACTTCCCCCACTGTCCACCCCTCTTCCCACTCCCATCTCCACCAACTGGCCTATACCCAGTAGCTACATGCTTTGATGAGCCCCCAGGCTTCTGTTTTCTAATTTGAAAACAATGGAATGAATGATCAAAATTACTTTCAGACCAGTCATTAGTTTTAAGTTTATATCATTGCTATTATAGTATATTCAACTTACTAATCATTTAGAATCAAAAAGTTTTTTAAAAAGAGGTTGAAATTGACATATTAAAAATAATAAATGCATTGACTCTGAAACGATTCATTCTCTCTTATCTAGTTTTATCAACCTCCTGCTCCTGCTCACTAATATTTTCCCCTTTCCTCATGCTGTCCTCTCCACCCCTAAACACACATGCACACTGGTTTAAAGGTGAGGAGAGCCTGTGAAAGAATGCTTAAAACATCACCCCTAAACACACATGCACACTGGTTTAAAGGTGAGGAGAGCCTGTGAAAGAATGCTTAAAACATAGCGACACCCTGGTTCCCTTTGTTAGCAATGCCTGTACTGAGGGCAGATGATTGATCCTCTTCTGTTTCTTTTTAATGTTGACTATTCCACTGAATTTATTTCTTTATAACCAAACAAAATGCCAGTGATAAATCACAGCTTTAAGAATTCTATCTGAAGAGATCAAAGACTAGTTTTAAACAAATGAAAACTCTCTAGTAACCTTTATAACAGGCAGGTAATAACAATATTCAAGCTAAGTAGAGATGAAAGTCACTATATAAGATTTAAATCAATGGTGTGAGGAAAGTCAGTGCCAGCAGGCTACCAATGCAGGGTTGGAGCCCCCTTCCATGCCTGGGTCAAGAAGCAACCATGCTAAGTCCCTGAGCTGAGACTCCTTAAAAGCAATGAGCCGCAGTATGTCTTTCCTCACTCTGAGTTGCTTTTCTGTTCTGGCACAGGGACAGAAAAGCTGACTCACCCAATGAGCAGCAGAAACCCTCTTAACCATAGTTATCCATTTCTTTTGATGGCCAGCACTTCCTCTCACAACATGGATTTATTTACAGGATGTCTAAAGGATCATGAATTATGTGAGTAATGGGTCTGACACAGTACAGGCAGACGATGAACTCAAGTCACTTTTCAAAGTCCAGCCAGTTCTGATTTCACCTATTCTCATACCCTCCTTGATTGGACTCTCTTTTGAAGGCAATTTTTAAGTGTGTGTGTGTGTGTGTGTGTGTGTGTGTAGATGATACATGTGTCTGGGGGCATGTGAGCCATAGCATGCATGTAGAGGTCAGATGACAACTTCCCAGAGTTGATTCTCTTCCATCGATGCTTGATTTCAGCAACAGAACTCAGGTTTCCAGCCTTGTATAGCAAGCGCCTTTACTCACTCACCCATATCCCGGGCCTGGCTGCATATTTATGTGTTAAGCACAACAAGAATATCAGGAATTTTAAAATATGTGTATAATTTAATAAATAATGATTAAATTAGCTCCATTTGTTTTTCACAACCTCCTAAGTCATGCTTTGGATGAAAGCCCTGATTACTTCTCAGAGTCAATGCTTCCTCTTTTTCGCTGGTCTTCTCTCTTTACTCGTGTTCCTCCTGCCTCCCACACTGCTTCTCCTCCCAACCATGCACAAGACGTTTTTAAAAGGGTTTCTCTTGACATTTAGCTTGCCATTGTTGGGCCTAAAAATTACTTCAGTTATTCGTGGTCTCCTTTCCCACTTGGCAAATGAGTGCTTATAGCCTCATTGGCTCCTGGAGACCCAGACCCCTCTTGCTCCTCACCATACTCCAGCTCCAGGGAATTCTTCTGCATGTGTATCTCTGCCTGAACTTATACTTCTTTCTTAACCTCACACAAATTTTCAATCAAGCAAAATAAGAGAAAAAGACTCTGGGCGAGGAAACTCAGATGCAAAATTTATCTGCACCCTTTACTTACCAAGTTTGGGATTAAATCATGTATCATCTCAAAATTCTGCCTCTTCATCTATAAAATAGTAAGATGACAATGATGATGCTGATGATGATATTAATAATAATAATTGATACTCCTCTTGTCCAGCAAAACAAATATATATAAAGCCTTATAAAATTGGTGAAGTGGCTGGGCATGACAGTGCTTGCCTTTAATCCCAGGACTAGGAAGATAGAGGCAGGTAGAGCTCTGTGAAATCAAGGCTAGCCTGGTCTAACTAGGAAGTTCCAGGCCAGATTGGGCTACAGAAGACCATGTCTCAAAAACAAAACAAAATGCTAAAGTGTAATAATATGTTCAGCTTTCATTATTTGTCCCTCAATAAAGGACTTAATAAAGGATTTTATAATGAATGTATTGTGCTACAGGGTCGTCTGCATTTTAATAGAGAGGCAGGCATAGTATGGAAGGAAAAAAAGTATATCAAAGAATTTTCATGAAGCTGGAGAAGGTGGTGTTAGATGGTGTCCCTCTGCCCTTATTTCTTTGTTATCAACACACACACACACACACACACACACACACACACACACACACACACATATCCAGTCTTTCTCTTCCTTCCACTATAGCACAGGTATAGAACAGGCCAGCTCTTGCTTGCTTCTGTGAGGCAAATCATAAAGCTTTGATAGCTGACAATTTGAAAATACAAAATAGTGAAGTTAGCTTTAACACCTCCCCAAGAGGTGGTGTCTTAGGTCCTTATGGGATATCAGCTCAGACAAATGTATACAGAAAGGAGGGGGTTAGCCAAAAAAGGTCCCCAAATGTTATCAATTCTCAGTACAGCTTCCAAAAATCCAGATTTTAAGTGAATCATAGACTTGTCAATGTCTTACCGTTGGACTGAATCTTAACAATATAGGTATCCACACACTTTAAATACATATATAAACACACACTTATTTAGGGTCATTCTTTTATCCTTATTTTCAAGTTTGGAAACATGATTTTTAGCCACTTGTACACTAATTCTTTTGTCTTTCCTTATTATCTTTTTCATGTGAAGATCCCACTGCCCAGGAGCTGAGGGAGGGAGGCAGGAGTGGCCATTTGTCCATCAGAGTTAGGGAAGTGACAGAGGCAGGAACAGGGAGGTAAGTGAGGAGTAGCCAGAATTGGGGGAGCGACACACCCAGCATGACAGCTCTATGTGAGCACACGCAGATGGGAGAATGTTGGCACTACTATCTTCAGATTGCTAGACTTTTGTCCAAATTACTGAATATCTGATCATATTAAGTCCACTAACATCTGCTTGACTGTTTTATACATTGAATGTAATAGCTCTTAAAACACAGTCAAATGGGGCTGGAGAGATGGCTCGGTGGTTAAGAGCACTAGCTGTTCTTGCAGAGGACCCAGGTTCTGTTCCCAGGACTGTTATGCCAACTAACAAGTCTGACAGTCACTCCAGCCCCAGGGGATCTTGTGCCCTCTTCTGGCCTCCCAGACATTGCACACATGACTGCATTTACATGCATGCAGACAAAACACTCATGTACAAAATAAAACTCATTTTAAAAAAGCATGTACTGATGAACATCACTGATAGATTATGAGAACTATGTCATTTAATGATTTTGTCAGTGTATGACTGTGACAGAATACACAAGACTGGATAACATACAGCTCAACACTCAACATGTGGCTTGATGTGTAAAGAGAAGCAATAAAGGCATAATATGTGAACTTATTTTTTTAACACAACATAGTATCTCAGAACAAACACTTTTCCTTGAGGGATTATAGTCTGAAGTAGCACCAAAAAGTATAATGTAGTAAATAAACCAGGAATACAGTAATTTATTGTCATTATCAAATACTGCGCACTGTGCATGGTTGTATGGGTTGTTCTTTTCTACCACTGGCAATACAGATGTACTTAAACCACAAACACATAAGTAATGCCTGGTGCTACAGGGTAACAGTGTCTCCTATGTCACTAGGTGAGAGGAAATTTTCGATTTCCTTTTGTTATTATGGGAATAGCTGTGGTATTATGCTGGCTATCCCTTGCTAAAAGACTGTTAGACTATGTGATTGTATAGGGATGGTTAATCTTTATATATCCTAATTTTCAAAGAGTTCAAACCCAACTTCAATCAAACAGCTTCAATTAATATTAAAGTAAAAAGAAATTGGGCATCAGGAAGAGTCAGGATGCTCAGAAGGTCCCCCTGGATCTTTAGTGCCTTAGCCCAGTGTCCAGGACAACCACTGTCTGCATCTCCTGCCTCTGGACTGTCCTCTCCCCAGTTACTCACTGTCTTAAATCTGTTCCACTATTTTTACTGCTTAGGCTCTGTTCAGGCAGCTCTCTCCTTTTTCACAGTCCTTTCTCCTTTATGTAGTAACATACATGTAATTTGAGGCTAAGTGATAAGCAGACAGCTCAGTCATTAAGGCTGAGATCAACCTCAAAAGCCTTGGGGATTAATAGAGGAAGCATTGCATGAATTTGTCAGTCTCCTAAGTAAGAATTAGATCAAAAGCATCTTGATGGTGTTAAACTTCATTCCTTGACTGTCTTTAGAGAGTGGGATTCAAACTTGTCTTCTTACAACTGCACGTTAAACTACATTCCCCACCAAAGAAGGCTATTAGAAAAGGATGAGAAGTATCTGAACACAGTTCACCAAAATAACAGCAGAACACATTGCAAATAGGACAGAAGAGTTTGGAAAAAGGAAATGCAGATAATGGTACAGGAAGGCTGGGTGAAGCACAGGGAAGCAGCTGCAGGGTTTCAAGGCAACCTGGAGGCAAAGCCTCTTTGGAATTGTTCAGGAAACCTTGAGAGATAAGAGGGCAAGAAACACCTTGTTTCAACTTCTACCAGGTTAGGCCTACCATCACCTACTTTATATATGAGGAATCACAGAAAACTGTAGTTAACTGGGTCCTTCATTTAGACATAAAGACTGCGGCCCTTTCATGGTATCTCCAAGTTGTCTTTGACTAGATCTAAACACAAATAACAGAAGTGCACTCAAAAGAATTATTAATTATTCCATTTTAAGAAACCATCAAAATGACTTCCCTACTTGATCTAGTTTCATACATTACATTAATTTTTTAATTTTATTTATTTCTGTATGTGTATGAATGTACTGTCTGCATGCAGGTTTGTGCACCCATGTTGTGCAATGCTGCGGAGATGTCAGATTCCCCTGGAACTGGAGTTCTTCTGGAATTGGAGTTTCAGACGGTTCTCAGCCGCCATGTGGGTGCTGGGGATTGAATCCAGGTCCTCTGTAAGAGCAGTCGGCACTCTTAACTGCTAGGCCATCTCTCCAGCTCCAAGACTTTAATTTTTAAGTACCTTATCCATTCCACTTAAAATTAAATTCTACTAGAAATGTCAATACAGGAAGACAATCCTCAGGGGAGATATTATATACATCACAATCTTTTTCTTAAATTTTTATTGATCTTTTGTACATTTCATACAACATTCCTCAATTAATTTAGACCTGTTTCCCTATCCGTGCCCCTCCATCAGAGTTCATGCATTCTGCCATAAATGTTACATCTTGTCTTGCATCTTTTTATTAGTCTTTTTTTTTAACTTTTTTGATGTAGAAGTTTACTGTTTTGGCCAGTTCTTTAAACAAGTCTTTTGTTGTTATTGTTCCCTTTAATTTCATATTACTCCATGCATATACCAAAATGACAGTCTAAAAATAAACTTTAGGTTAATTCCAAAACATGTTAAGGATTCACATTTTAACAGTAATGTTGCATGTAGGTAAAAAGAAATATAACTTTACATTCTAAGTTACATAGCAAGTTGATGTATATTTTAATGTACTTTTAAGGAAGAGATTTATTCTTTCTCATAAATCTTAGAACTTGGGGAAATAGAGACATAAACTTCAAGCTATATCTATAGTTGCATCAGGGAATGTGGTATTATTTTTACTAAAAATTACCCATCTTGACTTACATATAAGGATTTGGTTCTAGAATCCACAAGTGAGGGACATCACACATTGTTTTTCTGAGACTGTGTTACTTCATTTAGCATAATGGTTTCTTGTTCCATCCATTTACCTGCAAATTTCATGATGTCATCTTTCTTTACTGCTGCATAGAATTCTATTGTGTAGATGTACCACATTTTTATTATCTACTCATCAGTTGAGGGACACTTGGGTTGCTTCCAACTCATCACTATTGTCAAAAGAACTGCAATACTCATGGTTGTGCATGCATTTCTCCAATAGGATGACTCTTTTAGGAGTTGGTATGACTGGGTCAAATGGTAGGCTGAGTTCTAAACACTGCTTTCCATAGGGGTTGCACAAATTCGCAATGCTACCAGCAGTGGATGAGTGTTCCTCTTTCCCCACAGCCTCTCCAGTATTTGGTATCATTTGTTTTCTTGACTATAATATAATCAGTCTTACTGGGGTAAGAAAAAAACTTAAAGTGTTTTAATTTGCATTTCCTTAATTACTAGTGATGTTGAACAATTTTTAAGATGTTTCTCAGCTATCTTTATGTCATTCATTCTGTTACTGAGGCTTTCTCCCATCCTTTCCCAATGGCTGGATGAGTATTCAATTTCCTTTTTTTATTTCAGCCTGAGTTTTCTTCAGTATTTCCATATTTTTATGAATTCATTCCAAAGTTTATCATCATGTTCTTCTTGTTTATCCCTATCTTCTTTTAGTACTTTGATTTGCTTGCTTGTGTGCTCTTTAAATTCCTTGAATTGTTTGATTAAGTTTATGATACTTCTTTTAAGATCTGTGTCCTCAGTTACTTCTAGGGGGTTCTCAATGTAGGAGTCTTCTATAGGGTTGGTAGTATTTACCAGGGACTTATTTTTTAGGTTTTTCATGTTATTGTTTCTCAGTTGTGATTTTGGCATGTGGATTTGTTTTGTTGTCTGTATTCTGTTATAATACTCAAGTGTTTCTTAGTAGAATTGAAGACTGACTTCGCTTGTTTTCTTCAGAACCTTCCTATTCCTCTTATTAGGTATGAAAGGCTGGATGGTCTTCACTTTTGATTTTGTACTGGACAGACCAGCTAGCTCTCCCCCATCTAGTCTGGAGCTTCTCCAGAAGTCCACAACAGGTAACATACACTGGAGGAAAGAAATCATCTTCAGCAAATGGTACTCTGAATATGGTACTGGATCTCCACATACAGGAGGGTGAAATTAGACCCATATCTATCACCCTTCACGAAAATCCACTCCAACCACAGATGCCATTATAAAACAATAACACTATCAGAAGAAAACAAGGAGAAAGACTCTTACTGTGGTTGAAGAATGACAATTTAGATAAAATACCAACATAAATGAAAAAAAGATTAATTGGACTTCATCAAAATTTTAAACTTCTGCATTTTCCAAGACTGTTCAAGAACTGAAGAATAAGCTTTATACTGGGAGAAAATATTGGAAAATCACACACATGTAAAATAAGAATATGCAAAAGAAAAAAAAACTAGTAACAAATAAATCCCAATTATAAAATAAAACCATTTTCATAGACACTTCACAAGACAACATATCAATGCTGAAAAGTATATGAAGATCTATGACTTCTCCAGCCATGTATATTTGGGTATGTTTACAGTATCACACATGAGTTCCTTCCCACTGAATGGGATTTAAATTCAACTGGACAACTTTTCATTACCTCCAAGATAAAAATGTCTCTACTCTTACATCTGTCACATCCCTAGGCAAATGTAATTTCACAGACAAGTATACCTCTTACCACTCATCAAAGAAGCTTCTTTTTTCTTTTTTCTTTTTTTAGGGGATGCCAGATGCCAGTTTATTGAAGAGACAGGGGCCCTTATATATAGGCTTACAGCACAAGTGAAAAAACCAAGGTCAGAGTTTCATGCCTCCAGGCACAGGTGGTTCTCTGGCCGGGGGGGGGGGGGGTGTCAGGCCTTCTCTCAGAAGGAGGGTAACAAGATAAGCGCTCAGTCAACAAGCTGGTCAGCAGATTCCCTGGGGGCCAGGAGCCAACAGATTCTCCTTCTTTATATATAAATGAGTATTTGTCATTGATCACTCATTTGTACTGCATGCTCAACCATACCTGAGCAGTGGGGTGACCTGAAACTTTATTTTCACACTAAGGCCAATTAATATCCAAAAATCCCAACCATGAAGTAAGCTGATTGTCAAGATGAGCAATGAATGTAACATTCACGTAAAACCAATTAGCAAGTATCTATGTTCATATTTTGAACAACCCAAGGTTCCCATAGTCCAATTGGAGAAGCTTGTATGCACAAGCATGTTGATCAAATAAGAGTCCAGTCTATATTGCTATAGTCTCACGATTCACCCCAATCTCTCCACAGCCCTTACATTCTACCACGCCTCCTCTTCTGCAATTTGTTCCCTAGGCTTTGGGAAAGGGGCACAAGAGGGTGAGAAACAAAGCAGTCTATTTTCTCTCGAGATGTCATTTTGGACTATACAGGCTGTTTCCCTTCATGGGTTGACAGCTTAGTCAGGGTATCTTTTTAATCCTACTAACAAAGCATAAGCAATTAGATGTACAGGCATTTAAACAGGCATTTAAACAGCACTAACTATTATGGCAAGCTAAGCATAGACACAGATGTTTGGATGGTATGCTAATCCACAAACTGTGGTTTCTCTATAAAAGATGACAAGTTTCTATTGTGGCTTATATCATCTCTCATCCACTAGAGGACATAAGCTTATGACATCAGCTGTGAACTATTCCTCCAAGGAGAGAGCTAATAGCCAATTAGATTTGGGATATATATATATAGACACATGGCTGCCACTGTTGCACAGTATCAACTCCAGGCAGTTGAGGTGTAGCTGATACTGACAAAGGAGGCTTGCTTGACTCAAGGAGACTAATATTTTGCTGTATTGCTTTAGTGGCCTTTGGCAATGCTCTCTGGCATTTCAGAGGCCAACCGTATATTAGCAAGTGATGTCTCAAAACATTTTTTCATGCTCACACCAGGTCTTCAACAACAGGGACTTACCGCCTTACTCCTTGCAGATATCCCATTTTTATAGGAAAAAGGCCTTTATAATTTTGGGGGCTTGGATCCCCCAGCCAACATCTCCTTGGCATAACAATCCATTGCTGACATCAGAGCTCTCCTGTATTAACATATGGGAACTGTGAAAGGATAATTCTCTATTTGGAGCCAAATATAATAGTAATTTATAAGCTGTGTAATTGAGCAAAATATGTTAATACAGAAGCTTCTTTTTTCAATAGATAAAGATGACTACAGAGTTCCACAACTGGTCAAACATAGAGAATAAATGTTTGTGAGATGTTTAGCCCTAAGTGACACATCTACAATGGAATCTCTATACCTAAGGCTCAGAGAACGCAGTGGAACAGGGGTAAAAAGAATATTAATGCCTCCCTCACCTGTCACCAGAGAAGCTTCCTCCTGCAACAGATGGTGAGTAACACAGAAATCCATAACTGGCCAAAATGCAGAGAATAAGAGACTATGGAGTATGTGTTCCTGGCTGCAGTGGATGAATTTACAGTGAGGAATATCTGAGTATACTAACTTGACTTGAGAGGCCTTAACATGTGGGACAGACTATGTGAAGTGGAGTAGAGGGTCCTATGGGGAGTGCAGATAGGGAAGGGGTTCTAAATATGATTAAGATGTATTATAGGAAATGCACAAAAATTCAATAAAATATATATTGAAAAATTTAAGAAGCATATGTTCAATGTATTTAGCAATTGGGGAAATTCAATGGAAACTACAAAAAAAAAAAAGAAACCAACCTTCCACCCACACCCCAAAAAGAGCACATAGTACATGGTTCTATTAATATAAATTCTAAGAATTCATAATGTCAGAAAGATCAGCAGATGCCTTAAGTGTAGGGGAAGAGGGGAATACAAAAGTTAGGCAGGAGAGATGACAAGTTTAGATGACTGACACACCAGTCATCGTGCTGATGGCACAAACACTGGACTTCCCAGGCTGGCATCTGATTTACTTTCCCCAGCCAAATTCCACTAGCAAACACCACTCAAGCCTTGTGGGCTAAATACATGCGTGAAAAAAAAATCAGAGATTTTTGTCTGATGGTGAAAAGAATCCATTTATTTGTCCACAGCACTTTGTTTTTATATCCAGAGTGACGTCATATCTCAGGGCCTGCTTTCAGACCCCCTGACTCATGTTCTGTAAATATCAGGAGTTCTTGTTAGGGTTTTCCATCCCAGGGCCTGTCTCACTGGTTTGCTAATGCGAGCAAATCCCAGCTAGGGCCAGTTTTTAGTGTAAACAGACAAGCAGGTACTTTAGCACAATATAGCCACAGGTAGGCTCTTTCTACCTACAAATCAGGATTTAATGAACAGGCTATTTTAAATTCTTCAAAGATCATACGGCCAAAGACTCACTCACATCCTCCTGCACCTTCACCTCTGGACCAAAGATCACATGGGTGGGAGCTTGTGGCCACCATCTGATACTTCTGTGTCCTTGTGAACTTTTTCGTAATGGCTGCAGCTACGCTGTACCTTTCAAGAAAATGAAACACAATTCTATTTTCCCAAATTGCCTACTCCAGTTCTTAACATCTCTTTATGTCCTCTTTTAAATCCCTTTATCCAGAGGCACTTTTTAGAAGAGTTTTACTTCTAGACATTTAAACTTTTTGAAATTCCATTGCTGAAATCATTTTACTTTAAATGAAAGTATTAATTCTATCTTTCATTTCAAGCTATGAGCATTAGTGTTCTTTCATGCACTGAAAGTCACACGTGAGAAATATGGCCTAGGAAGGCATACCTTCTATCAAAATGCCTTTTCCTAATTCTGACATTTGGGAACTGAAGTTTCTCGAAGAAAGCCACACCTGTGCTAGGGATTCCACAAGGATAATCAATGATTTAAACATTCATGATTGCATGCAAAGACAGCAGTGCTACAGGTCAAGAGGCAAATGATCTTGGGTCCTTCTTTAGCTCCTTTCATAGCTATTCATGGTTCATCTCTGTGTTGACCTGACATTCCTGTGACTGACTCTTAGATAAGTCTTTTCAGAATGCATTAACAGACTCCTCCCCTCAACCAATCCAAACACAGAGCATCCAAGGCTTGTAGCAGAGAGTTCTCTGATTGCTGTAACCTGCCTGCATGAATGTCTACCAAAAAAATTTGAAAAAAGACACTGGACTCGTCACTGTCTTCTGTTTTGTAACTATGAAAACTTCATGAAACTGTTACCATGTTGGAATGTTATATTTGGGGGAACCTGATCTGTATTCCCAAGCCATAATCAGCTCCTATTTGGGTCTAGAACAAAATATTTTCTTATTTCCTTTGAGGTGAGAGCTATATTTCTGCATCAATAGAAGCCAAACACCGACTAAACATGTAGTAAAAGATCTTACTAACTACAGGAAAGTTGCTCTAGTTTTGGGGGGGGAAGGGACATGGTTTTCTTATTTAGCCCAGATTGCTGTTTTATGAATCCCAGACAATCCCCTCTCATTGGCCTTGTGACAAATAAAACTGAAAGAATCTCAGTAAGCAATACAAACAGCATGAAGTGAACATCCATCACCGTACTCTGGCTGATGGTAGCCAGGACACATGAGTCTTGACTGTAAAGAGCTCTAAGCAGTAGGATGTTTAGAAAAAATAAGTGAAGGAGTATGCATTGGAATGAAAACTAAATTAGTTATGATGGTACTAAAGTCATAAGCATTCCTTAAGTACATACCATAAATCCAAGCAGAGTGACCTTGTAATGACCTGATATATCCACGCCCCAGTTTTTCCCTAGATAAAACAAGAGGTGATGCTGACTGATGATGGATGATAATGATGCACTTTATAGTATCTTGTAATGACCAATTAAAATATTTATAAATGCTTAGAAGTATGCCTGGCAGTGACACTCAATAAGTGTAAACTATTATTACACTTATCAAAGCAGAACTGAAAACCCAACACAGTATTAATAAACGTCTGACTCATATTTTTATTTAAAGTTCTAAAATATATTCAACCTAAGTCCCCCTCTCTTCTATGATCAGGCCCTTAAATACATTTCACCTGTCTTCAATCTCTTCTTTGTATATTACATTCTATTTCCATTCAATTACTTGTTATATTCTAACTCACCATTTGAAGAAAGGTATTCCTCACAGAAATTGAGAAAGATACAAACATTGAATTGTCAATGCCATACAGTGAGGAAGAGATGTCCAGAAGCTCATGAGGAAAAAAGGCTTCAGGCTGTGCCTACAATGAATACATACCACTCAACACTCAGGAACCCACTACGGCATTTCCAACTGTCAGCCCACTGCAGGAAGGTTCCACTCTGAAGGTTCAATTGACAAATTTGCTATGCTGGGCTACACAGTGAGTCCCCGCACCCCTCCCGTGAATATGGCACCTAAGCTCTGGATCCTGTAAATGTTACCTGGTTTTAAGGGAGGAGGATTATCCTAGATTATCTAAGCCTTAAATGAGATTTTATCTCTTTCTTCTTCTTCCTCCTCTTCCTCTTCTTCATCTTTCTCTTTCTTCCTTTCCTATTTTCTTTCCCCATCTTTCCTTCTCTCTCTCTCTCCTTCCTCCTTCCCTCAACCCCCCCCTGCACACCCGTACACACAAAACAGAAAAGGCAGTGAGACCATAGAAGCAGAGATGGCAGTAATGTGATCACAACTAAAGAATGTTACTAGACACACTAGAAGCTGAAGGAGGCAAGGAATGGTTTCCTATATTGCCTCTGGAGAGAGTTCTTTCAACACCTGGATTTGGCTTAGCTCAGTGAAACTCATTTTAGACTTACAGCCCTCAGAACTATGTTCTTGTCATTCTACATCACCAAGTATTTAGTAGCTCACTACTGCAGCTGCAGGAAATGTAGGACTTACCAAACTTAGGAAAGGATACACAAAGGCAGACTGTAGATGTTTTTGTTGTGAAACTGCTTTGGACCTAAATGTGTTATCACAACACATTCATCACTGGTAGATATATGCCTATGGAAATCCTAGCACTCACTAGAAAGATGCTCCTCTTCCTGCATTTCATCATTCAATAAACAAGGTAAAGTCTGGCAGTCAAGTGTACATTCTATATCCACCCACTATCATATATTCCTATGCTATATATTGTGACATACTGTGACTGGACCAACCATATATACATATTCGTTTATATTTTCTATTACACATATCCAGTTCTTTTAGTAGCTAGTGAATACTGCCATCTCCACCATCCTCCTTACCTCGGATCCTTGCTTAAAGACTTATCCACCTGTCAGATATTTTCTGCACTGCCACCTTCTAAATCACAAGTCTGTATTTAGTCATCTCCTTTTTAAAGCCTGTCAATCATCTCCACTGCATGCAGGATAAAATTAAAATCTTTGGCATGACACACACACACACACACACACACACACACACACACACATAGGAGTCCTCATGTTCTCTCCAAACCTTGCTGCATTGTCTTCAGATTTCCTCCCTTTTCTTCCAACCTACATAGTTTCAACCTTCCAGTCAAACTAAACTGATTCCTCAAGGACAGTCCTGTCACCTCTGGTCACCTCTTCTTAGAGCTCTCTTATTTTAGGCCTGTTTCCTTTAGCAAGTATATTTCTGTTTGTTTGCTTGCTTGCATGTCTTTGAGACAAGCCTCACTTTGTAGCCTAGCCTGACCTAGAACTTACTATGTGGCCTAAACTGGCTGAAAACTCCTGACAATCCTCCTACCTCAGCCACCCAAATCCTCGGATTCTAGGCGTGAACCAAGATGGCACCTAACTAGCAAGTCAATTTCTCTTCCTTTAGGAGACAGCCTATTTTTTTTCTATCATTAAGGAAACATACTCCAATGTTCCTGTTCATTTAACAAGTATTTACTTGGCATTGACCCCTCCCCCATCACAGTTCCTGCATAGTCATCTATCAAGGTGTTTTTCTCAATGTGCTTAGTTTTTTGTTTTCACAACTGAATGCAAATGCTCAAGCCACTTTTAACTTGCTGTATCAGGTGGAATAATTGGACCAATCTAGCTCTTTACATGAGTTTCCTTTGCTTTAATAAACACCTGTCCCTCATCCTTGTCTCCTCAGCCAAGTTCAACAATGCAGCAGAGAAATGGAAGATTGGGGAACTGTGATCTGGACTGTTCTAGATCCAAACCCTAGATAATCAGCTTCTCATTCTGTCACGCTGGTCAAGCTCTGTTCCTGAGCCTCAGCCCTTTTATTGTGAAGGGCTAATGTCATAGATTATGTGTGTGTAATCAGTCAGATGTCATGGGAATTAACCATGGAGGAGGCAAAGAGTCTAAGGTCTGACTAGGATGGAGGGGCCTTACAGAAGTGCTTCTGGTCAAGAAGGGTAAAATCAGCATAGTAGATGGGTTTTCCTAAACCGTATTTTTGGTGCTGTGCAGAGAAAAAGAGCCAGTGTCCCCACCTTTGCCTTTCATTGTAAGATGTTACAGATTCTTTTCTTTTTTTTTAACATATTTTTATTGATGCTTTGTGCATTTCATACATCATTTTCCAATTCAGTTCAGGCATATCTCCCCTTCCCTTCACTCCCACCCCCACCCCAACCGAGATCATGCATTGTGCCATGACTGTCCTGCATATCTCTCTCAGTTTTTTTTTTCCATTTTTTAGCTATAAGTGATAATCCATGAGTACAAGCATCCTTCATGTAAAACCAATTTGCAGGCTGTTGTGCCCAAACACCCACAGCCCCACCTTCCAGCGGGGGGTGAGGGGTTGTATGTTCAATCAGGTTAATCAAATGAGGGTCCAGACTACATTGCTGTAGTTTCACCCTTCACCCCAATCGCAGCCCTTACATTCTACCATGCCCCCTCTTCCGCAGATTATTCCCTGGGCTTAGAAAAGGGGCACAGGTGGATGAGAAGCAGAACAGTCCACTCTCTCTGGAGCTGTTGTCTTGGATTCTGGTCAATTCTGGCTGTTTCCTTTCATGGGCTGACAGTCTGTCCAGGAATAACCTTTCGATCCTACTAATGAAGCACAAGCAATTAGATATATAGGTACTTAAGCAGCATTAATAGTTATGGTAGGTTACTTTGGTATAGACACATATGTTTAG
>VZQC01007897.1:149832-180367 GCA_009823505.1 Rhizomys pruinosus
ACATCACTGATCATTAAGGAAATGCAAATGAAAACCACTTTAAGATATCATCTTACTCCAGTAAGACTGGCTAAGTCAAGAAAACAAATGATACCAAGTGCTGGAGAGGTTTGTGGGAAAGGGGAACACTCATCCATCTGCTGGTGGGAATGTAAAATTGTACAGCCCACTATGGAAAAGCAGTGTGGGAGAACCCTTGGAAGACTTGGAAGAACTTGCCACCGACCCACCATACCACTCCTGGCATGTACCCTCAAGACTTACGCCACCACAGAGATACATGCACGGCCATGTTATTGCAGCTCTCTTCACAATAGCAAGGAGTTGGAACCACCTAAATGCCCCTCAACTGACGAGTGGATAGAGAAAATGTGGTACATCTACACAATGGAATTCTATGCAGCAGTAAGAAAGACGACATCACGAGTTTGCAGGAAAATGGCTGGAGCTAGGGGACATCATGCTGAGTGAATAACAAGTCCCAGAAAAACAAACGATGCATGTATCACTCATCTGGGATGCTGTGCCAATTACCCAGTGTTGTAAGCATTTCTTGTGTAAGGCCCCCTGAGCTTTTGTACAAAGCAGTTGGGCATAATGCATTTGGAAACAAACAACAGAAAAAAGACTGCATCAAGAAAACTGACTGAAACATGAACTTCTGCTCAAAACAGTCAACTTCCCCATGGAAAATATTGAGAAAGGACTAAGAGATGGAAAGCGATGTTTGGCAGAATGCACGAGCTCTGGTGGGTGGGGGAATGAGCGGGAACATGCGGTCTAGATTTGTTAAAAATAAAAAAAAAGTAAATATGTGTATATTAAACAAACATTGGTTTACAGACTCTGATAAAAACGGTAATGCATCCGGTTAAATGGAGATATAAATCACTGTTGTGTAACAACTTTTATAATGAGTCCTATGAAACTTACTTTTAGGTGCCACAAGGTTTTGATATGAGAGACTTTCTTGCCTCCCCCCAGAACAAGGAGAAATATGACGATGATGGGTTGCTCTCCAACTGTAAATTGGAGACAAATATTATAGAGGTAATCTTTATAAAACTGGTAAAACTGCTTCTTTAATTGACTAATAGACTGAACTGTGAAAAGGATTACTCTCTGTTCAGAACCAATATAACACTAAAGTCCTTAAACTATGCGCTTAAGCAAATATATCAATACAGGAGCTCTGACATCAGTCAATGCATTATCCACCAGGGAGATGTTGGCCAGGGGATCTAAGGACCCACAAAAAGGTAAAGGCTCCTTGCCTCTAAACTGGGATACCTGCAAGAAGAGAGGCGAAGGCCTGCCTGCTGAAGACTGATGTTAACATGTGGAAAGATGCTATTGAGACCCACACATGCAAGTGTACAGATGGCCTCTGGAATACCAAGAGTGTTACAAGGCCACTAAACCAATAAAGCAAATACGGGTCTCCTTGAGTCAAGCAAGACTCCACCGTCACACCAGCTACACCTCACCTGCCTGGAATAATGTGCAGCAGAGGCAGCCATATGCCTGTATATCCCAAATCTAATTGGCTATTGGCTCTCTCCTTGGAGGAATGACCCATGGCTGATGCCACAAGCTTTCATTCTCTACAGGTTAAGGATTCATAAGCCACAGTAAGACCCTTCATATTTAACAGGAAAAAATGTAGTTTCGTGGATCATATCATGCGTGGCGGCTGGATCTGGAGCAGCAAACCGAGGGTCACATCTCGGAAAGAGCACAGGAAACAGAGAGGAAGCAACTGTAGACCACGAGGCTTGTTAGGCTCACTAAGCCTGCCCCCAGTGACACACTTCCTGCAGCATGGCCACACACCCCAAGACCTCCAAAAACAGTGCCACCAACTGGAGACAAACGTCTGAATACCTAGAGCCTATGGGGGACATTCATCCAAACCACAACAGTCACGGCGTTTTATCACAGCAACAGAAAAGTGAGTAATACAGTAGTTATACCTGTTTTATAAGAAATGACCACTATAACAGTTGGCTTTTATTTACAGTTAAGGAATGACTTCATTACCATCATGTTTTTCTTTTTCCTATAAAAGGGAGAGGTAGGAAGCTTTCTCAGCATCTGGAAGGTAAACTTCATTAGGGCACATTATAAACAGTTATCCCAAATAGAATTCAGAGAGATGTTCAGTGTCTGTGACTCAGGCAATCTGAGATTCCTTTTTCTTTCATGTTCAGATGGGTCAGCCTCTCTGCTGGCATTTCCCAGTCCATCCTGCACAGCCAAAAGTTGTACGCATTTAGGCATTTAGGTTGGTATTTTTACCTGTGGGAACATACAAATCTCCTCCCATTGTTAGTTTCAAGGCCTCAAAAATAAAAATTTATCAAAAGGTTTGGAAAACAGAAGGAATATTATACCACCTCCCTCTTTTTGTTTTTTAAATTTTTATGTTTTGACCTATAGATGCCTAAGTTATATTACACATACCCATAAACAGGAACCAAGGTGTAAGTTTTCACCAAATTTACCCAAACAGTTTATCATTGACTGCATGCTTATTTGGGCAGTGAACTTAAACTTAATTTTTTTAAATCATCCTGCAAGTAAAGGAAAAATGTTACAAGGTGATACTGTATAACCCAGAAAAATATAGAGACCATTTGTGTACCTTGATCCCAAAGTTATTGTTGGAAAGTCAATACAGATTATGAATAAAACAATTAACATTTTATATTCCCAATTAGTTCAAATGTATTCCCATTTTAAACTGCAAACCTTACAAAGTGGATTTTAATAACTATCTTTCTCCAAGCTCTTGGCCTTCTCCAGGCCTGGCATGAAAACCTGCTTTAAAGATTTTACAATATCTAGCTCTTAATAAAATTTTCTTTTACAGTTCTTATGCCCATCAGTTAATTAAAGACTGGCTACATATGCCCCATGAGAAGTTGTTACCATCATTACCATCTTGATTTTTTTGGTTTTTTGTTTGTTTGTTTGTTTGTTTGTTTGTTTTTGTGGGAGCTTCTAGGAAGCTTCCTTTGTCATGAACAGGTGCAATGCAGTCCTGCTAAGGAGAGAGGGACGCACAGTGCCCACTTTGTGGACATTGTGGGGAACTGGCCTCATTGTGTAGAGGACAGTTGGTCACTTCTGTGACCTGACCGGTGAGGTATCCCTACTCGGATCCTTAGCCTGGGACAATGACACATGTTTCCCACTCTTGGCTGGGACTTTCCACCTGCCAAAGCCCAGGACAGGAATTTCACACCAGCTTCCCAGGTTGGTGGTCCACAAAGGGAGCCTTTTTCCAAACCAACTGGTCACCCACAGGCCTCAACACCAGCTACCCACTGGTCATCTGAACAAAATGCAGTCTTAGCCTGTATGTGTGCAAAAAATTTAAAAAATANCCAATGGTCCTTAAAAAAGACAATTTATCAGAGCAAGTTTGTTTTGTTAGAACTTCAAGGCCTACAAATTCTCCTAGAAATCCATCTATCTGCTTCCAAAATGCTGAAGTCAAAAGGATGTTGCCTAAAATCAAAATTTAGTGGGCATGATTTAGATACCATGTGCTGAGTCTGCAAGCTGCTATGCATGCACAGCAGGCAGGCTTATGGCGCCAGGCCAGAGCTCAGACCACGTGTGATCTAGAATTCTCTGAGAGGATATTTTTAAGGTGAAACACATTTAAAAGGAGCAAGATAAAATTAAATCAACTATATCTAGGGTACCTCGGGGTTAAGTAAAAATATTACACTTTAAGTTAAACATGCTGAGATGGATTTGAATTACTGTTAACTAAATCCCAACCTTGGATCTACAAATAGCCGGCAGGTTTTAGGTAAGAAGAGTTAGATTTAGAAAAAACCCATAAGAAGACAAGAGAGCAACACATTTTTATCCAAAAACAGACTTTGAATACAAAATTTAAGAGAAAAATGACCAAGGCTTGAAATTTGGAAGAGGATGCTCTTGGAAGAGGGAAATTCCCATGAAAGGCCTTAATTTGCAACAGAAAGAAGTGTGCCCAGCTGGAGGAGAGCTATCAGGAGAAAATCTACATATGAACAAGTTAAGATTGGAACCGAATTTGAGGAGCAGGTTGCTCACAGTCTTTCTTTGGGGAGTGGAATTTAAAACCAGAAAGTTATTCAAACCTGTAGAATTATGAAAAATTGTTTTAAGGCCAAACATAACTGCTAAGGCTTAATATTAAATTCAGCCTTGAAGTCACTGGCTTTTATAGCCTGCAGGAGTGACCATGCAGGAGGCACATGCCTGGAAGGCACTGGGTGCTCCCTCTGAACCAAACCAGACAGGCTCTCCACGTGTACAAAGCCACATGCCCTCAGACCACTGTCCCATCCACCGAAACCAGCAGGAAAGACGGCTCCACCACAACAGATAGATATCAGGAGAGAGAGAAGAAAAAGGCAAGATTTAGGGGTATGCATACCTAAGTTGTCAAGGTTTCCTTCTGCCCCACGTTTGGATGCCAATTTTGGTGTTGCCACCAGGATTTGTGGCAGGGCCCACTTCATCCTAGGACGACCCATGTGGAAAGCCCATGCAAGAAAGCACACCACGTGTAGGCAGGTTGAGGTTCAAATGCAGAGAGAGATTTTATTTCAACATGTCTGCTTAAATATCCATCATGACTCAATTCATCATTACACCCCACCCCATGGGTGTGGCCAGGGAGGTACCATTGGCTTAGAATCCAACCCATCTAACTAAGCTTTCCCACAACTTGTGTGCATGGTACCTGTGGAAACCAGAAGAGGGATTAGAATCCCCAGGAACTTGTGTGTATGACTTGTGTGTATGACTTGTGTGTATGACTTGTGTGTATGGTACCTGTGGAAACCAGAAGAGGGATTAGATTCCCCAGGAACTGGAGCAACAGGTGGTTGTGAACCATGTGACATGGTGCATTAGTCACTTTTCTGTTGCTGTGATAGAACCATCATGACCAAGGGAACTTATAAAAGGAAGAGTTTATTTTAGCTTATGGTTGCAGGGGAATTAGAGTCCACTGTAGTGGGGAAGCATGGTGGAATGAGGTGCCAGAGCAGAAGCAGAAAACAGAGGTTCACGTCTCCAAGTAGGCACAGGATTCAGAGCATGATTAGAGGTTGGCAAGGCTTTAAGAACTCTTTAAGTCCCCCCCCCACATGCTTCCTTCAGGATGGCCACACCTTCTAAGATCTCCCAAAACAGCACCACCAACTGGGGACGAAATGTACAAATACTTGTAGCCTATGAGGAACACTCTCATTCAAACCACCACATTACAATTCCTGGCCCCCATAGGCTCATGGCTATATAAAATGCAAAGTACCTTTAGTCCAACGTTGAAAGTCCCCATAGTCTTTACCAATCTCAATATTATTCAAAAGTCTACAGTCCAAAGTCTCTTCTGAGACTCAGGCCAATCTCTTAACTGTAAGCCCCTGTAAAATCAAAAGACAAATTACATACTCCCAACATACAGCGGAACTGAATGCACAGTCCCATTCCAAATGGGAGGAATAGAGGCATATCGAGGAAATACTGGACCAAAACAAGACCGCAAACCAGCAGGGCAAATGCCAAGTCTGATGGTTACCACACTTAGAGGTTGATGCACGAACCTCCTCCACTGGATTACAGGGGAAGGGAAAAGGGAATGAGAGGCAGCTGCCAGGGGCTGCCCTTAAACCTTGGGGCCAAAGGCTGATAACCTTTCCCAAGCCCACCTATCTCATCTAACATCTACACCAGGCCTATTGGAACTCACAGATCCTCCAGGCTGCTGCTTGCTTAGCACTCTACAGCCTAAGTCCCACTGGCACACACTCTCCACACCCCAGTGATCATGCTGATGGCACTCACTGGATTTTCCCAGGCTGGCATCTGATTGATTTTCCCCAGCCAAATTCCACTAGCCAAGACCATTTAAGCCTGATGGTGCAATAGTCATGTGCAATAGTCACGGCCAGAGGTTCCTGTCTGATGGTGAAAAGAACCTGTTTATTTGTTCGCAATATTCTGTTTTTATACCCAGAATGTCAGTGTATCTCAGGGCCTGCTTTCAGACCCCTGCCTCATGTTAAACATCAAGAGTACTTGTGAGAATCTTTAATCCCAATGTGGTCTCATGGGTTTGGTAATTCAGGCAAATCCTGCCTAGGGCCAGGTTTTGATATAGGTAAAAAAGAAACCACCTGTGGCTACATTGTGCTAAATTTCCTTCCGGTCTGTTTACACTGAAACCTGGCCCTAGGTGGGATTTGCCACAATAGCAAACCTGTGAGATAGCCCTGGGATTAAGAGTCTAACAACTACTCCTGATATACCTGATATACCTGCTTGATAACAAGCAGGCCCTGAGGTATAACATCACTCTGGGTATAAAAACAGAATGCTGTGGACAAACAAATGGATTTCCCCTTTCACCAGCATCTGGGGAGTCCCTGAATTCATTAATTTTGTGTGCATGAACTAGGCCCTTTGGCACAGGGCTCATGGTTGTCGCTAATGGGTTTGGCTGGAAAGGGGTTGCTCTGCAGACCACCAGCCTGGGAAGTGTGTGTTGGTTTGGCTAGCTGGTTTTGACTGGACATAGCCCTGCAGCTGGCCACCAGTCTGTGTGACCTGGGGGTCTGGATCCCCAACAGGTGGGTATTATTCAGCCATAGAAGGGCTATGGCCAACGCCCAAGGCCAAGAGGTGCATCAGGATAAGTAAGCTGTGCCAGGCTGGGCTGTAAGAAGCCCACAGCCAGCTGAAGCTTTGTGTTCTAGCTTCAGCTCCCAGGAGAAGTCTCTTCTCCCCATCCCCCCGACTGGTTCTACAGGTGCAGTGAGACCCTCACATGTGCAACTTCAGAGAATTTATTTCCAAAGGACTTAGATGGCTCAGATCCAGCTTTGCTTGTTCTGAGGTTCACTTTGATGGGAGACTCAGCTCACAGAGAGGAGGAAAGGTCAGTACGCCTATGCAAAGGAAGTTGGTTTTATTTTAGGCACAGTGGGTGCACTGCCTGTGTCAGGATTAGGATGACCAGCATTAGAATGTCTCCAAAATGGCAGTTTTATACTCAAGCAGCCAAGGAAGTGAGTTTACAAGGAAGTGAAAGAGAGGAGATGGGAGATTAGGGCATAGGTGGATCTGTGGCTGATATCAGTAGAAGCATGTCAAGAAAAACTGAGGCTTATGACCAGTATCAGTACGAACCTGATTGCAGGACATTGTAGCAACTTTCTTGGAACTTCTACCTGAGTCAGTTTCCTGGAATCCTTAGGTGGGCTTAAAAAGTTACATTCCACCCTTTTGTGTCATAGGGATAGGGGGCAATGGTTTTTTTTGGGGGGGTCTGGCTGCTTCTTGCTGATGGGAGATGATGAAGGGGGGTTAATGACATAAGAGGTGAGATTCTTTTTTATTTTTTTAATTTTATTTCTTTTTTATGCATATGAATGTACTGTCTGCATGTAGGTTTGTGCACCTGTGTCGTGCAATGCCTCAGTGAAAGACAGTTCTCAGCTGCCATGTGGGTGCTGGGGGTCAAACTTGGGTCCTCTGAGAGAGCAGTAGGTACTCTTAACCACTAGGCCATCTCTCCAGCCCCGAGGTGAGATTCTTTACACCTGGCTGTCACCATTGTCAGCAGGGATGCGTTTGTATTTGTCTGAAGGGAGAGCAAGCAAAAATTGTCTAAAACTGGTACAGGCGAGTTGTTGGATATGGTCTTGCAAGCACCAGATAAGGCAGTGAGCTATTACCAAGCCAAGGGATGAGGCCTAAGTTTAGTTGCTTAAGGTATGGTAAGATTAGCCAACTTCTGCCCTTTGCGAAATGCTTGATATGTTAATCAAATAAATCTGCTCTGGAAATGCTTCTTTAAGACTGATTAATGCTTGTTTCTAATCCATAACATTAATGAGGCAATAAAGATCAATCCATTATTAAAGACCACTTAAAGATTGGCAATACCAAAAGCATAAAGTGAAGTTAAATAGTTTTCATGAGTTTGATTTACCCATAGTTGTCTGCAGTTAACTTTGTCTCACAGTAGCATACAGGAGCCTACAATGTTTCAGATTAAAACACAAGCACACAGCACACAGACAGCCAGACTAGCAGGGGAGCATTCAGGCCCAGGGAGGTATGTTTGCTTCCTATGAGGAGAAAGGGAAGGGGGGACAGATAGAAAATCACTGCAGGAACACAATAAAGCCTGATAGATGTCCCAGGATGCCCTCTCCCACCACTGGAGGCAAGAGACTGGACTGGCCCAGGCAATTCTGGTATCAGTTTCTATACTGCACCCCAGAAGAAGCCATGCAGCACCTTGACTAACCCAAGTGTAAGAGCCCAAATGGGTCTCCAACCAGAGAAACAGAAACACAGCCAACATGCTTGGGAACTCCAAAGCTCCAAAGATCTCCACCCAACCCAGACCAAGGTATACACATGCCTCTGCTTCCTGAGTGCTGGGAGACAGTTTGGACAGCAAAGGAAATATTAGGACATTGGATTAAAAATAACTAAAGCTCACCTTTAATCCTAGCACTTGGGAGGCAGAGGCAGGTGGATCTTTGTGAATTCAAGGCCAGCCTGGTCTACAGAATGAGTTCCAGGATAGCTGGGGCTACAGGGAGACCCTGTCTCAAAAAAGACCAAAAAAAAAACAAAAAAAAAACCTAAAGCTTAAAAACAGTCATCCAAACACATGATAGTTATTTTATTTTGCCTCAGGCTATTCTCTTGGAGGCCAAAACTACCTTAGACCTTTTTTTCAGGGGTTCAGTTCATTTCATGTAATTTTCCAGTTTATAATTTTGTATTAAAATAGACCAGTCTAGTGATGGTTTTAGATTTTATTGCCTAGGACTTTTGTTGAACGCACGTGCATAAACAATCAGTATTTTGTGGAATAATAGATATTTAAATATAATTTTATGGGGGCTGGACAGATGGCTCAAGATTAAGAGCACCAACTGCTCTTGTAGAGGACCCGGGTTTGACTCCTAGCACCCACATGGAGGCTAAAAACCGTCTTTAACTCCAGTTCCAGGGGAATCTGATGTCATCTTCTGACCTCCTTGGCATTGCACGACATGGGTGCACCAACTGGATGCAGACAGTACACTCATACACATAAAAAATAATAAATAAAATATGTGTATGTATTTTAGGGTACCCTAGTTACACCATTAAAATATTTATATTTCTGATTAGGCATGCCAGATTAAAACTAGTGCACACAATGAAAAAGGAAAACTTGGTGGCCACAGATTAAAATTGTTTTGAGACAAGTAACACATAAAGACAAAGATAATATATTACATGAGATCTCTTCTGTGGTTTCTCTGCATGGAAACACAGATATGACATTGCAGTGAGGGGGAGTTGGCTCTTTTTAAAAATATTTTATTTTTTTAAGGGATTCACAATATAAGAGCACAGTTGTTTTCAGATCACATTAACATTGCTTAGTTTGGCATACAACTAAGTAATTGACACTAGCATCCACAGATGAGGGATACCATTCATCACTTGTTTTTCTGAGAGTGTTACTTCACTTAGCATATCTTCTAGCTCCATGCATTTACCTGCAAAATTCATGATGTCATCTTTCTTTACTGCTGCGTAGAACTCCATTGTGTAGATGTACCACGTTTTTTCTATCCTCTCATCAGTTGAGGGACACTTGGGTTGGTTCCAGCTCTTTGCTATTGTGAAGAAAGCTGCAATAAACATGGCTGTGCATGTACCTCTGCAGTAAGATGAGTCTTGTGAGTATATACCCAGGAGTGGTATGACTAGGTAATGTGGCAAACTCGTTTTGAATCTTCCAAGGGTTCTCCACACTGCTTTCCATAGTGGCTGTATGAATTTACAGTCCCACCAGCGTGGATGAGTGTTCCCCTTTCCCCACAACCTCTCCAGCATTGGTATCATTTGTTTTCTTGATCCTAGCCAGTCTTATTAGAGTGAGATGATATCTTAAAGTGGTTTTCATTTGCATTTCCTTAATTATCAGCGATGTTGAACACTTTTTAAGATGTTTCTCAGCCATCTCTATTTCCTCACTTGTGAAGTCTCTGTTCTGCTCTTTACTCCATCTTTTGAGTGAGTCATTTGTTTTCTTTCTTCTTTGTTTTTTGAGTAGGTTATATATTCTGGAAATCAATGCTTTGTCAGATGTATCTGTGGTGAAGGTATCCTATCACTCTGTGGGTTTTCTCTTCCTTGGTTGTTTTTGTTTTTGATGTACAGAAGCTTTTGAGTTTAATGAGGTCCCATTTCTCAATTGTCGATCTTATTTCTTGCCCAGCTGCTGTCTGATTTAGGAAGTCTTTTCCTACACCTATGTCTTGTAGGCTGCTGCCAACTTTTTCTTCTATTGCCTTCAGAGTTTGGGGTTTCACATTGAGGTCTTTGATTCATCTGGAGTTGACTTTTGTACAGGGCAAGAGGTAGGGGATTAAATTCATCCTTCTACAAGTGGTGATCCAGTTTTGCGAGCACCACGTTGAAGAGGCTGTCTTTTCTACATTGTGCTTCTTGGCCCCCTTGTCAAAATATCGAGGTGCTTAAAGTTGTGTGTGTCTCAAATTATCCTCCAGCTTATTTTTCCATTCGGCGTCAACCAGGCCTGTTGTCGTGCCGAATAGTCAAGGCTTTTTTATGACGTATAGCCCTCGCAAGTTACAGGTGTGGAAGTCTGCCGTATAGCGAGGTTGCCAACCTTTATTTGCTCTTTTCAGTCAGGGTTGCTTTGGCTAGTTGAGGTACTTTGTTTTTCCGTATGAATTCAAGAATTTTTTCCAAGCCTGTGAGGAAAATCTTGGGGATTTTATTCAGATTGCAGTTGACCTCTGTTACAATAATTTGTGGATAGGAACGGGACATTTACTATAGTAATTTTCCAAATCCATTGAGATCGGAGGTCTTTCCATCTTCTGATTGGACTTCCTCAACTTGCCTTCTTGAGGGGTTTTAAAATATTTTTGTATGAGATCTTTGGCATGTCTTTGGTGTATGTTTGTGCCTTAGCGTATTTATGTTTTTTGAGGCGTTACTTGTTGAGTGGAAAGCGACTCCTTTCTCTGTTTCAGGTTGCTGCTGTTTTAAGAAAGGGCTACGAGTTTTCTAGGTTAATTTTTTTACCCTGCCACTTTACCAAAACTCTTAATCATTTCTTAGGAGTTTCCTGGGCGCTGTTTAGCATCCCTTAAGTAGACACTCATCATCAGCAAAAAGGGATAGCTGACCTTGTTCTCTTTCCAATTAGTACTCCTGTAATTTCCCTTTCTTTCCTTATTCCCCTAGCAAGTGATTCAAGCACTAATTGAAGAGGAGTGATAATAGGGGGCATCTTTTTCAAGTACCTACTTTTAAGGGGAATGCTTTAAACTTTTCTCCATTTAGGATGATGTTGGTGTGGGTTTCCTAACTTATGGCTTTGATTACATTGAGAATGATCCCTCCAATCCAATTACCTCTTGGACTTTAAGCATGAAAGGATGCTGGTTTGCTTGAAGGCTTTTTCTGCACTCAATCAATTGATTGTGTGGTTTTTGTTCTTTTCAATCCATTTTATGGTGTTAATGATATTGGGTTGATTTATGTATGTTGAGTTATCCCTGCATCTCTTGTATAATTCCAACTTGGTCATGATGGCATCTTCTTGATGTGGTTCTATGCCACTTTGCCAAGTATTTTGTTGAGAATTTGGCATCGGTTGTGTTGATTATGGAGATGGGTCTATATTTCTCCTTTTGGTTGTATCTTTGCCTGGTTTTGTATTAGAGTGATGCTGGCTCTCAGAGAAAGACATTTGAGAGATACTTCCCCTTCCTGTTTGTACCTTCTGAACAATTTGAGTAAAAATTAATCATTGTCAAGTTGGTATTTGAAAATTTTCTTATAGAATCCTGCTGCTGAAAACCATCTGAGCCTGGGCGACTTCTTTTCAGTTGAGAAGGTTTCTTCAATTCCTTCCATATTATAATGGTCTGGGTAACTTGTCCCATCCGCTCTTCCCACTGGTTAAGGCGTGTGCGGAATTCTGAGTGAATTCGTCAGATATTCAGCATTTTCCTATGGTTTTTTCCATACTTTAGAGGAGTAGTTAGGTTTTATTGATAGTTATTTCCGTCTGATGATTTTCTGGATTCTTTTCATTGTCTTTGTGATATTTCCATCCTTTCAACTAGATTCTACTGATTTTGCCAGTTGTTCTTTCTTCTGTTAACTGGGCTAGAAGGCTCTGGTCTATCTTGTTTATTCATCTCCAAAGAACCAAGTTTTCTGGTATTTCTGATTTGATTTGTTCTGTTCATGTTTCTCTGTTTGGTCTATTTCACTTGCATCTGCGCTGCTTTGGTTTTTGTTACTTTTTTCCTGTCTGTTGGGTTTAGAGCCCATTTGTTGTTGTCTGTCAAGTGTTTTAGGCTGCACTGTTAGTGCATTCACTTGTGCTCTTTCTGTACTTTTAATGTAGGCACCCAGGGGCTATAAAATTCCCTCTCAAGACTGATTTTTCAAGAGTATCCAATAGGGTTATATGGTGTCTGTATTATCATTTTGTCATTCAGTTCCAGGAATGTTTTATTTCTTGTCTTTACTCTCCTTGACCCATCCACTACTTCCAGGAGTGTGTTGTTTTTATCTCCATGTGTTCTTGTAGAAGTAGGCTTCATCCTGGTGTGATATTGAGCTTGATTGCACTATGGTCTTGATAGAACGCATGAAATTATTTCAATCTTTTGCTATTTGTGGAATTTTTCTGTGCACTCAGTGTGTGGTCTGATTTTGGAGGGAATGTTACCGTGGATGGCTGTAGTAGAAAGTGTATTCTCTGGTATTTGGCTGTGGACGATTCGGTAGATGTTGTGAGGTCCGTTTGGTGTACTGTATCATATCATCAGTTCAGAGTCTCTCTGTTTATTCTTGTCCAGATGACCTGTCTAAAGGACTCAGAGGACTTAGGTATTGAAGTCCCCTATTATGAGGAGGGCCTGGGGTCATCTCTGCCTTGAAGGTCCAGCGAGGAATTTCTTTATAGAAGTTTGGGTCATCCAGAGTTTGGTGCATATATAATTCATGATTGTGAAAACTTCACGGTCAATTATTCCTTTGATAATGATGTAAGATGGCGCTTTTTTCTTCTTTTCTGATTAGTTCTACTTTGATGTCCATTTTTCTGATATTTAAAATAGCAACACCTGCCACACCACAGAGTGGGAGGAAACAAAGAAGAAAGAAAAAAAAATGGAAAAAAAATCAAACGAAGCGTGCCTTCCTTGAGGGTAAGATGGTTTCTTGTAGACAGCATATAGATGTGTTCGTTTGCCTAATCCCAATCTCCCAGTCTGTGTCTTTTGATTGGGAGGTTTAGTTCATTAATATTTAAGGTTTTATAACTCAAAGATGTGTGTTTCGGTATTCCTGTTCACCTTATATCCATTTTCATTTTGGTTTAAGTTTTTCTCACTTCTGCAGGTGCTTTTATTAATTTTCTCTTTCTTGGTGCCTGGGGATAGGTTGCCTCCTTTCTTCTATCCTTTGAATTGCTTCAAGTCATTCTCTGAAGGGTTGGTTTTTTGGACATGTATTCTATCATCATCTTGTTTATCAGTCATGGAAGATTTTTCTGTTTCCTTTAAGTATAATCAACATTTGCTGGGTATAAGAACCTGGAGTTGGCATCTTATAGTCCTTTAACACTGGAAAAGCTTTGCTCCAAGTTCTCTTGCTTTTATGGTTTGCACTGAGAAATCAGTTGGAATTCTGATGGGTTTCCCCTTAGAAGTAACCTTGTCGTTTTTCTCTCTTGTCGCTTTTAGAATTTTTCTTTGTTTTGGGGGTCTAGCTTTTTAACTATGATATGGCATGGTGAGTTTTCTTTTCTGATCTTGCTGTTTGGAATTCTATGGCCTTCTATGTTATTTGTTATGGGGTTGTCTTTTTTTAGATTGGGGAAATTTTCATCTATTATTCTGTCAATGATCTGATCCAATACCCCATTCTCTTGGAATTCTTCCTCTTCCTCTATCCTTGTGATACGGAGATTTGATCTCATAGTGTACCCACAAGCTCATCCTGGGTTATTCCACTTTTGTGGTAATTTTAAATAATTTTTCATAATCTTTTTTTTTTTTTTTTTTTTTTTTACTTGAGGTTTTTAGTCTTCCAGGTCTGATATTCTTTGTTCCGCTTCCTCCATATATTTTCTAAGGCTTTTTCTCTGTTCCTTGCGTCTGTTGATTGGATGAATGTTTGATTTCCCTTTTCATTCCATATCCTTGTGATTTCATTAGTGTTCCACTTCCTTTTGGAGCCTTTTCAATTCTCTTCCCCAATAATCCCCTTGCTCTCCACTGGGTTGGTTCCCAAATTTCAGTGTTATCCCACGTCCCTTCCGGAGTCTGTGCTTGTATTCCTTCCCGAGTTTTGTCATTCTCTCTCCCTTGTTCTTTATATTTTTTTTTGTATTTCTTGAATGATGTCGCAGTTGTTTTCCTAAGATCATGCTGGTCCTGGCGGGCCATCCCAGGGGGTCTCCCACTGTAGGATCTCGCCACAGGGTTCGTAGAGCTTTGATGTGGAATTAGTATCCTCCCCTTTCCCATGTCGTCCCTCGATTGTTGTCTCTTGGCATGCTGCGCATTTTCTTTTGCCTGTATTAAACAAGTGAATTCCAAATGTCGTCTTCACTATGATGAAGGTTGCTTTGTTTGCCTCCTTCAGATCGCCTTTGTTGGGTTTTGTTTGTTTGCTTTGTTGAATTGTTCTTTCCTTCCGGTTCATGGAGTGTTGAATTGTCTAAGTTTTAGTTTTAGATTTATAATTATAATTGGAATGTAAACTGCACTTTCCCTTTCTGTTCTGAAGTTTCTCAAAAAATCCACTTCGGACACTCCTCAGCAATTCCAGCTTGGAGGGGTTGGAGGGAAGGGCTGCACCCCAGTACTCTGGTGTCGTCAGGTGGTCCATGGGAAATTACCTGTCTACCCGGGCCGCGTTACACACCTCTTCTCCGGTCCACTCAACCCGCCCTCGTTGTGATCCGCGACTGCTCGCTGAAATGCTACGCGACATGCCTCGGATGGGCGGTAGCTAAACAACACAATGATTCAGTCCGACCGGCCTGTTACATCACTCTGCCGCTCGTGGACGTGGTTCGCCAGCGGATCTGGTTTGTCCGTTGAGGCGCTATTATAGACAAATACTGGCGTTATTCCTTCACACAATAGCATCACTCAAGAATCAGGGACATCGTGAGGGATTTAGATTTCGAATGAACCGACTAAAGCTCTCGAATTCACTTCACCGAGTCTCACAAGACGTGCAACAGGACATCCTACCTCGTTGATAACCAGCGGGCTAGGGATAAGAACTCACACCTTCATCAACAAGACAAGTTATTAATTAGTCAGGTCCGAACAGAGACCACTATGGAAACAATTATCCACAACCCAGTGATAGAATTATCCAACAATGATTGGCTGAAGTGCCTGCTGTCCCTTACCTGTGCTTCAGGGGGCCTGGGGAAGTCCCCGATCTAAGTTCTATTCACTCCTACAGTGAAGGTTTAAAAATGACATTGAGAAAATGAGATGAGTCATGGGAGTCTAGAGAGACAGTCCTACAAAAAAAGCGGTTAAGAGCACCCCACTGCTCTTGCAGAGACCCATGGGGAATTCTCATGCTCTAGCTACCCATGCAGTATGCGGCTAAATAGACACCGTGCGTTAGCGGTCCAATGCCAGAGAAACCCAGTTCCCAGGGAATCTAGACGACTTCATCGTCTTAGATCCTCCATCGCATGCGGAATTGAGCACGTGTCATCATAACGGAACCTTACTCCACCACACAAGAGCCAATAAACATCCATACACTCTAACAAACAATAAAATTTAAATAAAATTAACCCAAAAAACCAAAGAAAAGAAAATGATTGCGTCATGGGACATAGGCAGTAGTTCTGGAGAGGAAAAAACCTTGGAAGGAAAGTTTTTAAAGTGAGGTTTAGGTGAACCGCCGTTCTAAGTTGAGAGGCCGGCGTGTACAGGTAGGGTGGGTTTGTGAGTTCTTGTTTTTTAGGGCTGGAATCTGACATATCCAGAGCTGAGGACCTTGGGAGACAGAGAATCAAAACCTGGAAATAAATTTGCAGTGAGTGAAAAACCTAAAACCTTTTTTTTTTTTTCATTGTGAACATTCTTTATTCTTTGCAGATTCCTAGTAGAGATGTGTCATGTGGGGAAAAAAATCACTTGATTCTGCATATCCTGTGCTAAAGGAACATTTTCAGAACTGTGGTAACAATAGTAACAACATTAATAAAACCAGAGTAAATGTTATTCCATATTACATTTATTATGGGAAGTGAGATGAAAAAGATCATTTTCTTAAATTTCTTGAGGGCAAAAGTAGCTCATCAATTGAATCTCAGTGCTTTTAACATCCATTTTATAATAAAAAACAAAATGAAGGTTAGAATATATTTCATTATAAAATCTTTGTATAAGCATGTCATTCTATCTTTATCTGGGAAATGAAGGTTTATTGGTCAGTATGGCAAGATGAAAGGTTTCTTAAGTAAGCCATTTTATGATCTTTGTAGACATCATGATACAACTTTATTCGCTAATATTGATATATTCATAAATAGGCATTGCCTTTTGAATATTACTGTTCTATTAATGATTTAATATTATAGATTGTTTTGGTCTCTCTTGGCTAAGCATACACAAATGAGTCTCACATTGACAGTTATAATTGTGGATGTCACTTAAATTAATATACATCCTTCAAAATTACATACGTGTCTTTATGTAAGAGCAGATAATGAGGAACATGAAGATTTCAGGAATTCCGTTATAAACAGGCATATTTATGGTGCAGTGCTCTTATAACTGATTAACCTTTTAAAAGTATCAGAGTTGTGGACATGGCATTCTCTGCTGAACCTATGTGTTTCAATGTTATTTCTAACTTAAAAGTTGGTTGTATTTGTATTTTGTTCATTTGGAATTCTCTACCAAGGGAAAATTCTCGTTATTCTAGGTTTTAAGAAGTAGGTCAAATGGAACAAAACTGAAGATCCAAACTTGAGCACATACAATTTCAACCACCTTATACTTGACAAGGGGGCCAAAAAGACTCAATGGAGGAAAGACAGCATCTTCAGCAAATAGTGTTGGCAAAACTGGATCACCACTTGTAGAAAAATAAAATTAAACCCTTACCTCTCACCCTGTGCAAAAATCAACTCCAAATGGATCAAAGACCTCAATGTGAAACCCAAAACTCTGAAGGTGATAGAAGAAAAAGTTGGCAGCAACTTACAAGACATAGGTGTAAGAAAAGACTTTCTAAATCATACAGCATCTGCTCAGGAAATAAGGTTGACAATTGACAAGTGGGACCTTATTATACTCAAAAGCTTCTGTACAGCAAAAGAAATAGGGAAGTGAAGAGAAAACCCACAGAGTGGGAGAAAAGCTTCACTGCTGATACATCTGACAGAGCATTAACTTCCAGAATATATAAATTATTCAAAAAACCAAAGAAGTAAGAAAACAAATGACTCACTCAAAAGATGGAGTAAAGAGCTGAACAGAGACTTCACAAGTGAGGAAATAGAGATGGCTGAGAAACATCTTAAAAAGTGTTCAACATTGCTAATAATTAAGGAAATGCAAATTAAAACCACTTTAAGATACCATCTCACCCCAATAAGGCTGGCAAGGATCAAGAAAACAAATGATACTAAATGCTGGAGAGATTGTGGGGAAAGGGGAACACTCATCCACTGCTGGTGGGAATGCAAACTTGTACAACCACTATGGAAAGCAGTATGGAGAACCCTTAAAATATGCAAAATGAGCCTACCACCTGACCCAGCCATACCACTTTTGGGAATATATCCATCAGACTCTTCCTACCACAGAGATACATGTAGAGCCATGTTTATTGCAGCCCTCTTCACAATAGTGAAGTGAAGAGCTGGAATCAACCCAAATGCCCCTCAACCAACGAGTGGATAGAGAAAATGTGGTACATCTACACAATGGAATTCTATGCAGTGGTAAAGAAAGATGACATCATGGAATTTGCAGGTAAATGAATGGAACTAGAAGATATTATGTTAAGTGAAGTAACACAATCCCAGAAAAACAAACGATGAATGGTATCCCTCATTTGTGGATGCTAGCGCCAATAATGCAGTTGTAAATATTTCTTGTGGGGAGTGATGCATATTGGACAGGACAACAACAACACCAACAACAGAAAAGACCACATCAAAAAACTGACTGAAACGGTGAATCTGGTGGGGTGGGAGTGTTGGGAGGGGGACATACATCTACATTAGATTAATGTATATTTAATTGATGTGAGTTTAACAGGTATCCAAACTTGCCCAAACTTTGTCTACATATTATAAGGTATTTAAGGACTTAGTAAAAGTAATAATGTCTATATTAAACAACATTGGTTAAAAGGTTTTAATAAAAATGGTAATACATTAAAGCTGATTGGAAATATAAGTCATTGTCCACACTTGTTTTACTTATGATTTTTATAACAACAACTTTGGGTTAATGTATACAAATGTTCTCTATAATTTTTGTGTTGTACAGAATCATCTTGTAACATTTTCTTTTACCTGTAGGATAATTTAACTAAAGGAATTAAGTTTGCTTCCCAAATTAACAACATACAGTCAATGATAAACAGCTTGGGTAAATTTAATGACAATTTACACCTGGATTCCTGCCTATAGGTATGTGTAATACAACTGCCTTTTTGAGATTCATGGGTCAAAAAATAAAAACATAAAATAAAAAGGGGGGATAAAATCAAAAAGGGGGATTATATATTAAACCTTTTGTCAAATTTTTCAATTTAAATCTTAAAACTAACTATGGGAAGATTTGCATGTTCCCACAGGTCAAAACATCAACAACTTAATGGCTGAGAAAGAAAAGATGCAGCTTTGCATTGTGCAGGATATACCAAGAAATACCAGCAGAAAAGTTGGCCCAGCTAAACATTAAGAGGAAGAAAAGCCTCATATACAAATGTTCTCTATAATTTCTGTGTTATACAGTATCATCTTGTAACATTTTCTTTCACCTGTAGGATAATTTAACTTAAGGAAGTAGGCTTGCTTCCCAAATTAACAACATACAGTCACCCAAAACAGCTTGGGTAAATTTAATGAAATTTACACCTTGATTCCTGCCTATAGGTGTGTGTACTACAGCTGCCTTTTTGAGAATCATGGGTCAAAAAATAAAAACCTAAAATAAAAAACGGGAGATACAGTTATATATTAAATCTTTTTGTCAAATTTTCAATTTAAATCTTAAAACTAACTATGGGAAAATATTTGTATGTTCCTACAGGTCAAAACGTCACCAACTTAATGGCTGAGAAAGAAAAGATACAGATTTGCATTGTGCAGGATGTACCAAGAAATACCAGCAGAGAAGTTGGCCCATCTAAATATTAAAAGGAAGAAAAGCCTCAGACTGCTACAAGCATCAAACATCTCTGTGGATCCTATTTGTCACTGTTTATAATGTGTCCTAATGAACTTTACCTTCCAGGTGCCACAAATTTTTAATACGAGAGACTTTCTCAGCTCCTTTTCAAAGAACAAATAAAAACATGATGGTAATGAAGTCATTCCCTAACTGTAAATTAGAGCTGACTGTTATAGAGGTAATCTCTTATAAAAGTGGTATAGGTGCTTTCTTTAATTGACTGATAGACTATGAAAAAATAATATTCTATTCAGAGCCAAATATAATACTAAAGTCTTTATAGGCTGGGTAATTAAGCAAAATATATTAATACAGGAGAGCTCTGATATCAGCAATGGATTATTCAGCCAAGGAGATATTGGCTAGGGGATCCAAGCCCCCAAAAAGGTAAAGGCTTTTTGCCTGTAAACTGGGATACCTGCAAGAAGAGAGGTAGTAAGGCCCTGCTGTCGAAGACCTGGTGTAAGGATGGGAAAGATGTATTGAGACCACACTTGCAAGTGTACAGTTGGTCCCTGGAATGCCAGAGAGTGTTACCAAAGGCCACTAAATCAATAAAGCAAATATTGGTCTCCTTGAGTCAAGCAAGACTCCTCTGTCAACATCAGCTACACCTCACCTGCCTGGAAATACTGTGCAGCAGTGGCAGCCATATGTCTGTATATCCCAAATCAAATTGGCTATTATCTCTCTCCTTGGAGGAATAATTCATGGCTGATGCCACAAGCTTATGTCCTCTAGTGGTTAGGAGATGTTATAAGCCACAGTAAAGCCTTGTCATCTTTTACAGAAAAGCTATAGTTCATGGAATAGCATACCATCCAAACATCTGTGTCTATACCAATGTAACCTACCATAATAATTAGTACTGTTTAAATGCCCATTTATCTAATTGCTTGTGCTTCATTAGTAGGAATAAAAGGTTATTCCTGGATAAACTGCCAACCCATGAAAAGAAACAGTCTGAACTGATCAGAGTCCAAAACATCTCCAGAGAAAGTAGACTGCTTTGCTTCTTGCCCACTTGTGTCCCTTTTCTAAAGCCTAGGGAACAATCTGTGGAAGAGGGGGCATGGTAGAATGTAAGGGCTATGATTGGTGTGAATTGTGAAACTACAGCAATATAGACTGGACTCTTATTTGATCAACATGATTCTACATACAAGCCCCTCCAGCTGGACAATGGGGGCCTTGGGCTGTATAAGTTTGGGCATAGTTGCTTGCAAATTGGTTTTATATGAAGGATGCTTGTATTCATTACTTATTACTTATTAAAAAATCAAATAAAAAATTAAAGTGAAAAAAGGTCAGACATTTTTATTTTATTTGGGGGCGGTATTTTTGAGTCAGGGTCTCTCTGTAGTCACAGCTGGCCTGGAACTCACTTTGTAGACCAGATTGGCCTTGAACTCACAGGGATCTCCCAAGTTCTGGGGATATTTTAATCTTTAATGGAACACTTTCTTTGAGAAGAAATGAGAAATTTGAACAATTTCTTGATGAGAACCTTGATAAACTGAAAAATGCTGTTCAGTGTTGCCAGTAACTGGCTAATGACACTGACCTTGCTATTTATCCTACACAAAATATTTGAATTTTTCTAAAGGCACTCTCAAATGCTCATATTGGATTATCCTACCAGCATCACTTTTTTCACTTTAATCTCTTATTTCTGTTTGGTGTTGGTAAAAAACTTTTGATAATCTCAAGAGAAGGTTTACAATTGTTTTCTACTTGAAGTACTTACGTACATTTTTTTTTTAATCCAGGGATAATTCTCTAAACAAAAATGGAAGGTCTTTATCAGCCTGTGCAAATGAACACTGGTAAATGTCCCAAGGCAGCTTCCGAAATATAAGTGGTTTTCTCCAGTGTGTGTCATTTCCAAATGTAAAACTAGGCACTTGAAACTACTTGAAACTAACATCATTAGCACTTGAAACTTCTCAGGTACCAGACTCAGTGGAATGCAAGTAGGTTTTTTGTTTGTTTGTTTGTTTGTTTGTTTGGCAAAGAGGGTTTGGGCTCTCTTAAGAAGAAAATCTGCCACTTGGATGCAACATCATTTAAGGGGAGAATCAAGTTCAACATAGGTGTAAAATAGAAAAGTTATGGAGAGGTGTGGCTGCTAATTATTTAAATTTGTAATTTATTCAAATGAACCTCTATAAATAAAATGCCTTTATGTGTGCACATGTATGTGGATACAGTAGTTAAATGAAGCTATATGTACATTTTTATGTGTAGAAAGTGAAAATACATATTGATTAGCCCTTTTGAGGCTTTTGAACAATTATTTCTTCAATCTGCTTTCCTGCAACCGCTTAAAGGATTTAGGTAATTCATATGAGGTATGTACACAGTCACACCCATGGTATGTACATACTAGTCATACACTTAACATGGAGGATTGTGAGGAATGTAAATCAACCCAGTGGTCAACTGACCTTACCTGTGACTAATGGTGTGTGAAATTAACTTTAGCATATTTAGTGTCAATTTACTGATCACTATATTCAGCCTTTGTTAATTATGCTACAGACTCTCAGAGATGAAAACAAAACAAAGCAAAACAAAAAACCAGCTCTTCCTGACCTTCAAAAATGAAAAGATAAATTCTGTTACTGAATATACATTCACACTTTTGTTAGTTTTATTCATTTTATACATGTATCTACTTGGTGTTGGGAATTAGCCTTTAAATGGGATATAGCATGTTATTTTTTTCTACACATAAAGCAGGGAAGCACTCATCCACAGACTGCATACACTTGCAGAATGAACTGACTTTCCACAACCAGATACAGTGTTATGCACCACATATTGTTCACACATTAGTACAGCAGAGATAAATACATGTAGAAATTTAGTAATTACTCTTCTATCGTTTGACTTGAGTTTTCAGGCTATGTTGGCTTTCCTCATCTTTAATAAAAGGTATTTTCAGGTACCCTTACAGCACACATTAGTCTCCCCTCTCTGCCAAGGATGGAGAAGTAGGACTTTAATACTGCCACCTCCTGATTTACCAGGATTATTTCAAGTATGATAGAAAATGGTTTATTCAAAGATGTAGTCTGGAAGTTTGCAGTCTGTCTCTGTCTTGTGGTCATTTGTGGTTTTCACTACATGTTCAGCTGGCTTGGGTTCAGAGTTACCCAACCCATGACTTATTTCAGCTTGACTGCCTGCACTGTGAGAAATCTGGCCAATGGGCTTAAGCATTCTGGGAGGCAGAATTAGTGCCTGCAGGTTGTCTAGAGGCTGGCTTTTCCCTTGTTGAAGACTGCCCGTCTTCCTGTGAATTCTGGTTAGTGCTGGAGGCCACATCGATAAAGGAAGATTTAAGGGCTCCCCCTGGTAGACTCACTGTTCTGCATTCCTCCTGAGAAGGAGCAGCAATGGCAGTGGCTGTCTGTGTGTGCACCTGTGGGACAGTGCCCTGGCACACCCTCGACTCAGGGAAGTCCATCCTGCTGTTAGAGAACTCCATCGTGGGGACCCCACTAGCATGGCAAATGATACACAGCTGCTATTGCTCTAGACACTCGGGAGCAGGACTTTTCTTCAGGAAAGCAGTGAGGATGCTGGGACTGGTGGAAACTGACCTGCTCTCCACACTCGCCACTGCCTGCATTTCTGTGTCTTGCAGAGCCCTGCCAGGCACTTCCCTGGCCTCACTTTCAGCGTGGTAGGTCATGGTACTGGCCTCTTTGAACCTGGATGCCTGATGGGCTGGCAGCAGTGCCTTCTCTGGACCTGAGTGGGGCACGCAGAACTTCTGCTAACAGGGTGAGAAGGCTGAAGTGTCTCAGATGGTACAGCTTTGCTGTCCAAGACAGAGGCAGAGGACTGCTTGTGCTCTGAGCACCCTCCTTGTACTGGCAGGTCACAGGTGTCACTGATGGCCTGCTGCTTTTCCCCTTCAAGTCTGTCTGCAGAATGGCATATGTGACTGGGGACCCGGCCGCCATATCTGGAGTCTTTACTATTCCCTGGGTTTTTTCCTGAGTTGGAAAATCACAGAAGACTTGATATTTTGCTGCTGCAACAGGTGAGGTGGGCAGGACAACTTGAATGCTCAGGTTGCTGCTCGCTGCTTGAGGTTCTCAGTGATCTTGCCAAGGAATCTTCAGGGACTGAACAGGTGCCTGTGTTCGGGCAGGTGACCTGTGATGGCCTGATGGGAATGCTGACAGACCGACATTGCAATTCCAAGATCTTTTCCCATAGCACTAGGGACTAGGGCTGCAGGCTCCTTGCTTTCTGGCAGCTGGGTCATCAGGAGTGCTGTGTGTGAGAGACACCTTCTCCACCGCATTGAGGTCCCCAGGAGATGACGTGTCTGGCTGACTAGTCTCATGCTCCAGGGCTTGCATCAGGCCCTCAGCAACTGCACTGGGCCTGAGGTATGGCTCAGCTGGGACATTTCTAGTGGCATTTGCATTCTTACTGGGCTGAGCTGGTTGGTGCCTTGGTGAGATTCTCTGTAGCTCTCCCTGAGCCTACTCCTCTTCAGAAGCTGCAACATGGAAGCATCTGTCCCCCTCAGAGGGTCAGGTACGGTGCCCATGGAACTGCTCTCTTAAGAACACACCATAGCTGTCTCGAGTGTGTTTCCCACTGGGAAGCATTCGGAGTTCAGAGGGAAGATGCTGTCAGGGAAAGTCTTCTGAAAAACTGGCCTGCTCTGGCAGGGCTGTCTCCTGCACTGCAGGGGTCAAGGGTCGTGGCTTTCTGAAGTGGATCCAGAGCACTGGGTGGGGCCATGGGATATCCAGCAGCTGGCCGGAGCTGGGGTCCCGCTCAGCCCAGAGCCAGCACTGCGATCAGGAACTGAAATTACTATTCAAAGTGCTGAGGCAGGCACAGGAGCGGAGTGAAGAGACATGGAGGTGGAGCCCACGAGCAGCCCTTCGCCCCTAAAACATTTCTTTAAAGGTGACTACTCTGCTGAGTGAGATTAAGCTAAGGGAGAGAAATTAAACTTTAAAGGACAGATTAAAAAAAAGTGGAGAGGCTGGATATGTAAACCCCAAATTGCAAAGTGAAGGAATGAATGGTCTCAAACCAAAGGACCCCATGTCAGTACCACCTGTTACAACTGTGAAAGTAAAGCAATGTCCTAGATACAAGCTGTTGCTGGAAAGGGAACTTTTGAAGACCATTTGCCAGGTACTATGGTAGTAGTTTTTAAGATCTTAAAAATGTAGAAGTCTAGAGTGACATTTAGTGGGCATTTAGACATTGTCCAAAGGGTACTGGATCCAAGAAGGAGTACAGAGCCAGGAGAGTCATAGGACTGTTTGGAATGAGAAGAACCCATAGTTGAAGACAGAGGAAAGGAGAAAATGAGCTAGTTTGGATAAGGAGGTAGAGACGAAGTAACGAGTCTCAGTAGGGCAAGTCATTAAGATGCCAGGAGGAGGAAGAGAATTGCCTCAGAAGGGCAAGTTGTTAGAAAAGAGGAAGAATAGGGAAGGAGGAGGAAGAAATGATGAGAAGGGAGAGAGGGGCAAGTGATCACAGTAATGGAAGGAAGTGACCAGGCAGAAGGCATCCTTATCTGACTGGTACTCCCAAATAGTTCTCCACCATTTGCGTGGTGTCCCACTGTCTGAAGGGGGGAGAGGCGGGGGGGGGGGGGAGGCCTCCTGGAGGCCAGAGAGTCACACAACATTCCAGAACGATTTTTGAGCGGTAGGCAAGAGTATACCTTGTGGGTCTATGGGTGATCCTGAGCAGTTGACTACTTCAGGGAAGGAGAGGGAGGGAGGGAGGGAGGGAGGAAAGAGAGAGAAGAGAGAGAGAGAGAGGAGAGAGACCAGACCTAGAGAGGCCACATGGAGGGGGGAGATTGAGGGCCTGGGTTTGGAAGAAGGACAGGGGGGGACAGAGAGAGACAAAGGATTGGTGTCCTGGAGAGGACACAGGTCATCTTCTCAGGTGGGCGAATTCCTTCCAGTTCAGTGCCTTCCGACATACATTGCGGAAACCAGAGGAATCAGTGGCTGAGTTGGTCTGGGAGTGACCAGGTTTGGAAGTAGGAAAGAGTGTAAAGACGAAAACCAGTTATAAGGGAACAAGAAAGACTCCATTTTCTATCTTGTGGAAATACACCATCCAGGAAAACAGCCCCCCATCCTCAAATTCCAGAGAAACCACGATTATCTCATAGCTAGACAGAGGAAGGACCAAAGGTTGTTTGTTGAAAATAACTAAACAGGGAAAGAACAGACTGAGTTAAACTATTTGCTCTTCACCAGGATGTAACTTGTGATAAAATTCCTTCCCCACCATGGCGCCACCAAAGCCTCCAGGTGGCTCCTGACTATCAGTCTAAAAATTCATGTTTCTTAGTCCCTATGAATCAGTAACAAATTGCCAAAACTGTAAAATTCCCCAATTGCAGTTTTTCCCTTAAAGGATCCTCCCCCCTGAGCTGTGGGACCGCTTCTCCCACCTTCTGTGTCAGGAGGGTGGCAGTCCAAGCTCAGAGCTTGAATTAAAGACTCTTTGTATTTACATTGGAGCCACGTGTCCTCCTGTCCCAGTGATCTGCACATAACAAAAGGAAGGGAAGATGAGACGGAGTGAGAGAGACCGTATTGAGTAGAGACGAGTTTGATGAGAGAGAGAGAGAGAGAGAGAGAAATTATGTAAGGGAAAATAGTTCCTTTGAACAAAGTCACATCCATGGTGTGCAGTCAGATCCATGATGGAGCAATCAGAGTCTCAACCCTCTGCCAAGTTCACCACACCAGATGTTAGGTTCATTTTGAGGGGGGACTCGGCTTGCAGAGAGGAGAAAGAGTCAGGACTCCAATGAAAAGGAAGTCAGGTTTATTTTAGGCATGGCATCTGGACTGCCTGTGTCGGGATTAAGATGACCAGCATTAGAATGGCAGTTTTTTTTTCTTTTCTTTTTTTTTTATTGATGCTTTGTGTATTTCATACATCAATCATTATCCAATTCAGTCAGGCATATTCCCCTTCTCCTCCCCCATCCCACCCTACCCATCCCAGATCATGCATTCTGCCATAACTGTCCTGCATCTTTCTCTGTTGTTTTTTTTTTTTTTTTTTTTTTTTTTTTTTTTTTTTTTTTTTTTAGTATAGGCATCCTTCATGTAAACCCAATTTGCAAGCAGTTGTGCCCAAACCCACACAGCCCAAGGGTCCCAACATCCAGCAGGGGGGGCTTGTATGTTCAATCAAGTTGATCAAATGAGTGTCCAGGCTATATTGCTGTAGGTTCACCGTTCACCCCAATCACAGCCCGTACATTTTACCACGCTCCCTCTTTTGCAGATTTTTCCCTAGGCTTAGACAGGGGGCACAGGTGGATGAGAAGCAAAACAGTCAACTTTCTCTGGAGCTGTTGTCTTGGACTCTGGTCACTTCTGGCTGTTTTCTTTCATGAGCTGACAGTTTGTCTAGGAGTAACCTAATAGACATAGGAACTGTGAGAATGGCAGTTTTTTACCCAAGCACACAAAGAAGTAAGTTTACAAGAAAGTGGAGGTAAGGAGATGGGAGATTAGGGCATAGGTGGATCTGTGGCTGCTATCAGTGGAAGCAGCTTGAGATAAACTGAGGCTTGTGACCAGTATTTGTAGGAACCTGATGGCAGGATATTGTAGCAACTTTCTTGGAACTTCTGCCTCAGTTGGTTTCCTGGAATCCCTGACTTAGATAGGCTTACAGCCTTACACTTGCTACATACATCTCTTTCTTAGGGTAGTACCACTCTCCTTGGCAAATATCCCACTGCTTTGGCATCTCAAATGTCTTCTTGGGGTCTCCACTGCTAACCAGGCTTCACTTTCACAGCTTCACTCAATGGCCTATCAGAGACATCTTTATGCAGGCATGCCCTTGCTACACTCTCCCTGGCCTCAGGTGACTCTGAAATTGTGGAGGAAGAACTAAAGACCCCATTACTCTTGCATCCTTCATGCCTCTTACACTAGCACTACATGAAAGATACTGCCAAGTTTGGGTGCAAGTTCAGGATGGATCCTGGCCTGCTTAAACCACATTTGCAGTTTTTGTCTGCTGTGGATTTCTTGGTGTAGGAAGCCCTTGAAGCATTTTCCTTTCATAACTTGGAGGCTTAGATGGGTGTGGTCTTGCCCTAAAGGTACTCTTTCTGTTATTTACTTGGAAGTCTCTAGGGCTATTCTTAATCACTTTAATCTCCTTATCAAAGGAATCCTCTCCTTCACCACATACCTTTGCACTAACATTAACCTTCCTAGTGCTCTTTTTGATCCAAACTATACATTCTGCATTTTTTTTCTGTCTCATTTGCTCTTTTTCACTGTAGATAAGTATAATATTCATGATCAATAGCTGTCTTGAAATTCCACCAAAGAAATTCCTCCATTAGTTTTCTTTAAAAAAAAAACTCTACACATTATGTACCCTTTAAAATTCTTATGTAAACAATACACAATTCAAAGTTCATCTGAAAATTTGCTAGAGGGAGTTTCTCCTCTCACCCTGTTGCCATGTGGCTGTCTCCTGTGGCTGTTTCAAGCAGGGGCCTCAGGGAAATCTAATCAGGAGAGACACAAACAGGCCAGCTGCCATCTTGCTGTAGTCACTTGTATCCTTTGTCTTCTATGGCTTGACTAAAAAGCCAGGCTCTCGAGAAGGTTCCCCAGGGTGGGGCTTCCACCTCCCTCTTGTGTGTCTCTTGCATCTCTCTCCTAGCTGTATTCTTCCCTTTCCATCCAGGAAGCCACAAGCTCCCAGTCCCAGTCCCATGTTTCCCCAGAGTTCCCTCCCCACCCTGCATAGCATACCATCCCATTACAGAAACAAATGACAACATTAACCAATCCCAGGTCTACTGATATGTTTACAAGGATGACCTACGCTCTCACAAAATCAAAATGGGCAAGTGTGCAGGGGAAAAAGGCTGCAAGGTATCTTGAAAGATTCTATGCAACCCTGAAGATGGCTGACACTGGGCCCGCAGCAGTCGATTTCACAGCCAGCGCGGTCACTTTCATCTTCAGTTTCTAGATTGTGGAGGTCCGGTCAACCCCGTCTCCCAGGGCATGCTCGGTCATGCCTGAGGTGCAAGGACTCCAGCCTGTTGTTGATGTCAGGTTTGGTCACCGGAAGCTGGAATTTTGGTTGCTGGAACATCAGCATGTTCTGTGGGGAAGTGTGCACGGGCAGTGAGCAGGTCCTCTGGACGGAGGTGTGGGTGCAGCAGGGCATGTTGTTGCTGCCCCCAGGGTTGGCAAACCAGAGGTTCTGCCTTCCTTGCTTCATGATGGTGGGGTTGTCGGTGGTGTGGCGCTGGTTGGAGCTCACGAACCCACTGGTCCCCAAGAGGCCAAGGCGGGGAGAAGGGACATTCCAGGAGGGGATCTGGTATTGGCGTGGGTTCCGTCTGCCCATGCCGCCACCCACAGAGCTGGCTGTCTGGAGGGAGTTGGACTGCCCAAAGCCACGATTTCTTGGGAGTTGGACTGCCCAAAGCCACAATTTCTTTGCTGTCGATATTCTGATATGTCTAGAAGGGTTTTCCAAGGGAAAGACAAAAAGAGCTTCTGCACCTGCTGTTTCCATGACAATAATCTTTTTTTCTGTGTCTCTGTAAATGATTCATGAATGAGACACTTGTCTATGAGCTGTAAATAGGAACTTTCCTCATCAGGTCTGGAGACCAAGAGCTGTGTGCACACTTTCCCCATGATGCGAGTGAACTGCCCAGGGAGGTCCCCCTCTGGCAGGGGCGCGACAGCCAGCTCCCCATTGCAGCTACTCAGCTGGTGTGGCTGCAGTCCGCTGCTGGCGCCAGCAGAGGCCCTGGCTGTGGCGCTGGTGGCCGCCATGGTGGTGCTGTCTTTGCAATTGGGGCTCCGGCTCTCGGGGCCCATTAGCACAGGCTCCGGATGGCACACCTCAGGGGTGGCACTCGGGGAGCTGTAGGCTTTGATGGGCATCAGGATCATCTGGTACAGCTTCTGAAGGGGGATGCGCAGGCTGCCCTCTTTGATGATGTCCCTTTCCAAAGACTTCAGGAGGTTTTATCTTTCTTTGAGCTTCCGAATACTGATGATAATTTTGTATCTTGCACCTTTGGTAATATTCTAAGCCTCCAGCTGGCACTCAGTGAGGGCCATAATTTCCTCATAGGTCATCTGGGAGAAAAGCGTGGCATACTTATGCAGGCAGAGGCTTTTTAACCAGGCTGGTACATCTTTCATACCACTACCTTCTTCTTGGAATGCTATGAGCAGTGGTCTGTTCTACGTGTTCACTCCCACCACTTCTTGAAGAGGCTACACTGCTTTGTGGAGACAGGGGGGGCATGATAGGATGGTGTGATGGTTAATCCTGGGTGTCAACTTGACTGGACTAAGGGACAAATAAGAGAAAAAGGTCTTCTGATTGGACCGCCTCAACCCAGATGGCCCACCGCAAATGTGGGTGTTACCTTCTGCCGGCAGACAGTATTTAAGGCCACGGCAGAAGGAGCTGGTCCCTTTTTTCTCCTGCAGCTCGCCTCTCTCATCTGGTGAGTTTGTCTTGCTGCTGTGATCAACCTTTCGGATCCCAGCGTGTACTGAGACCGGCAGATCTCCTGGAATCCATTTGGGCCTTCAGCACTGGATTGGGACTACTGAGACATCCAGCCTTGCAGACTGAGCAGTTCCCTGGATTCTCATTTCGGCCTTTCCAGTGTGGTGTAGCTACTGTTGGAATCCTTGAACTATGTCATGTGAGCAAATCAATAAATTGTATATAGCTATATATATTCATCCTGTTGCTTCTGTTTCTTTAGAGAACCCTGACTAATACAGATTTTGGTACCAGAAGTGGTTCTAGAGAAAGAGAATTGAAAGGATGAATTTCTTTAGTGGGCTTGGTACTCTCTGGAGCCAGCTCTCCAACTCAATGAAGCTTAGAGTTACTGAAGGCTTTCCTGGTGGCATGAAGAGGAATGATAATCCTTGGTGCAGACTATTTGATGTAAT
>VZQC01007897.1:185140-245579 GCA_009823505.1 Rhizomys pruinosus
TATATATGTATGTATATTAAGTGGATACTTGTGTTCCCCTTTGAATGTGCAACTGAGATATGTGTTAAGTGTTGTCATATTTAGGTTATTAGATACTGAAGGACTAAGTTCTTCTCAAGGACATTACCACCTACTCTAAGATATAATGCTTTGCTATTGCACATGAGATACTTATAACATGTTAGGTGGAATTATGACCCTGCCATCGTTTGCAATTGACATTTAAGCATAACATAAGGAGAGGCTATTTATTGGGTGTCAAGTTGACAAGGGGTGGACTTGTAATGGTTAATCCTGGGTGTCAACTTGACTGGACTAAGGGATAAATAAGAGAAAAAGGGTCTTCTGATTGGACTGCCTCAACCCAGATGGCCCACCCCAAATGTGGGTGTTACTTTCTGCCGGCAGGCAGTATTTAAGGCCATGGCAGAAGGAGCTGGTCCCTTTTTTTCTCCTGCAGCTTCCCTCTCTCATCTGGTGAGTTTGTCTTGCTGCTGTGATCAACCTTTCGGATCCCAGCATGTACTGAGACTGGCAGATCTCCTGGAATCCATTTGGGCCTTCAGCACTGGATAGGGACTACTGAGACATACAGCCTTGCAGACTGAGCAGTTCCCTGGATTCTCATTTTGGCCTTTCCAGTGTGGTGCAGCTACTGTTGGAATCCTTGAACTCTGTCACGTGAGCAAATCAATAAATTGTATATAGCTATATATATTCATCCTGTTGCTTCTGTTTCTTTAGAGAACCTTGACTAATACAGATGGGAAGCACTGGGGTCCTCTTGCTAGTATCCATGTCCTAGAGGCTGGTTTGGCACATTCATGGGTGGGGTCAGGGATATAGATCTTTTCAAAAGGCTGTGATGTGCCTGGCCTGAGAGAATTATACTTGTGCTGATTCTAATCCTGTTGATAGTGGTGGGGACGAATGAAGAGGAGTAGAGGAGCCCATGGCCATTCTCACACCCCAGACTTTTGTCCTGCCAGTTGGAGGCGCTGATGCAAATCCCAGAGTCCCGAGAGTTCTGCCACCCATTGTCCTTGTCATCCGAGTTCTGTCTTTGGTGATAATAGTGCGTCTGCCCATAATCCACAGAGTCCGAGTGGCCTCGGTTCTGGCTGCCAAAGCTGGTTGATGTGCCGTCCTCCAAGTGATTCAGCCCTTGGCTAGAGCACTGCGGTCTTCCAAAGAAGTGGCTGGGTGGATCAGAGCATAGGACGGCAGCTGTCTGCTCTCCTCAATGTGCTGGCTGTGTTCAATGGAGTGTGCCAGGATCTTGGGCAGAAGTTTCATATACTCTACTTTTGTGTCGAGGTTTCCTGGCTTCAGCAAAGGCAGGTGAGTCAACAGAAGGGAAATCACTTTATCCTTGGATTCCTGTTGCCATTGGTTAATGATTCATCTCCAGGGTCAGTTCACCACTCAGGAAGCCCAAGGCAGGAACTCAGGGCAGGAACCTAGAGGCAGGAGCTGAAGCACAGGCCATGGAGGAATGCTGCTTACTGGCTTGCTCCCCTCCATTACTTTTCAACTTAGCCTCAGGCAAGCGTTTGGGCTGTGGCAGACTCTTTGCCAAAATATCCCAGTTTCCGTAGTTTCTCCTGGAACTACATTTTTCTCATCGCCGCTGCTTTCTTCAGGGTCATACTAGAATGGCCTATTAAACTCTGCCCATTAGCTCAACAGTCCACTTTTCTAGCCAAAACTTTCTAAGTCTTCCACATTTCTCCAAACACCCACATGATCAGGTTCTTCACAGCCAACAGCTCATTCTCTGGTACCAATTTCTGTATTAGTCATTTTTCTGTTGCTGTGCTAGACCCACCACAACTGAGGGAACTAATAAAAGGAAGAGTTTATTTGAGCTTATGGTTCCAGGGCAATTAGAGTCCATCATGGTGAGGAGGCATGGTGGCAGGAGATGCTGGAGCAGGAGCAGAAAGCAGAGCTCACATATTGAAGCAGGCACAGGAAGCAGAGAGAGTGATTGGACACTGGCAAGGCTTTGTGAAGTCTCTAAGCCCATGCCCAGTGACAAGCTTCCTCCAGCACGGCCACACCTTCTAAGTGAACTTGGGTCCTCTGGAAGAACTTCAAGTTCTCTAAACTGCCAAATTATGTGTATCTGTGGGTATGTGCATGTGAGTGCACGTACCTGTGGAGAGCACAGGCCTAGAATTTCCCCTGGAGAAGTACAGATGGTGTGAGTACAGATAGATGTGAGCTACCCAGTCCTGCAAAAGCAGTATATGCTTCACCCATCAGAATTATGGCTGACTTCTCAGTGCTAACTATTAAAGCCAGAATAACATGGACCAAAGTATTCCCAGTGCTAAATGAGTATAGATGCCAATCCAGATTACTATACCCAGCAAAAATGTCAATTATAGTTGAAGGAGAAAGAAAAATATTTTATGACATAAACAAAATGCAGGAATATATGTAAAAAAACACTTCAGAAAATAATTGAAGCAATTCAAAGAACAGAGGAAAGGAGCAACTATCCCCAAGCAACTAAAGAGAGAAACTAATAAAGGCATAACAGCATAAATACAAATGTAGACCAAGAATGCAAGCAAAGAATAAGTTGAAAGGAAGCAGCACACATCTCTCAATAATAACCTTAAACATTAATGATCTAAACTCCCCAATCAAAAGACATAGACTGAGAGAATGGATTAGGAAACAGAATCCATCTATGTGTTGTCTACAAGAAACCCATCTCACTCTCAAGGACAGACACCAACTCAGAATGAAAGGATGGAAAAAAAATATTCCAAGCAAATGGTACCAAAAACCAAGCAGTAGTTGCTATTCTAATATCAGACAAATTAGACTTCAAAGTAAAACTAATCAGAAGAGACAAAGAAGGCCACTACATACTTACCAAAGGAACAATTAACTATGAAGATTTCACAATCATAAATATATATGCACCAAACTCCAGCACACTGAACTTTATAAATGCAATTCTACAAGACCTCAAGGCACAGATTGATCCCAGCATACTAATAGTGGTGGATTTCAATACCCCACTGAGTCCATTAGATAGGTCAACTGGAAAAAGAATAAACAGAGAGACATCTGAACTAAACAATACAATACACCAAATGGATCTCACAGATATCTACTGAATATTCCATCCAAACACCAGAGAATATGCTTTCTACTCAACACTCCATGGAACATTCTCCAAAATTGACCACATACTGACATGCAGAAAAAACCTCTACAAATACAAAAGCATTGAAATAATTTAATGCATTTTATCAGACCACAGTGCAATAAAGCTCATTTTGAGCACCAGAATAAGCCTGACTAGCTACAAGAAGACATGGAGACTAAACAACACAATCTTGAATAATGAATGGGTCAGGGAAGAAATAATGAAATAAAAGTATTCAAGGAACTAAATGAAAAAGACAATATAACACAACAAAACCTGTGGGATATTTTAAAAGCAGTCCTAAGATGGAAATTTATAGCCCTAAGTGCCCACAACATGATCAAGTTGGATTCATACCAGAGATGCAGGGATGGTTCAACATATGTAAATCAATAAATATCATAAAACACATAAATGGACTGAAATACAAAAACCACATGATCATCTCAATTGATGCAGAAAAAGCCTTGGACAAGGTCCAGCATCCCTTCATGTTTAAAGTCCTAGAGGGAATTGGACTGAAGGGAACATTCCTCAACACAATCAAAGCCATATATAACAAACCCACTGCCAACATCATCCTAAATGGAGAAAAATTGGAACCACTTCCCTTAAAGATGGGAGCCCAGCAAGGCTGCCCCCTATCACCACTCCTTTTCAATATAGTGCTTGAAACACTTGCTAGGGCAATAAGGCAGGAAAAGGAAATTAAAAGAGTACTAATTGGAAAAGAGGAAGTCAAACTATCCTTGTTTGCAGATGATATGATAGTTTACCTGAGGGATGCTAAAAACTCCACCAGAAAATTCCTAGAAACAATTAAGAGTTTCGGTAAAGTAGCAGGATATAAAATTAACTTAGAGGGGCTGGAGAGATGGCCTAGCGGTTAAGAGCACCGACTGCTCTTACAGAGGACCCGGGTTCGATCCCCAGCACCCACATGGCGGCCGAGAGCCATCTGAAACTCCAATTCCAGGAGAACTCCAGCTCCAGGGGAATCCAAGACCCTCTTCTGACCTCTGCGGCGTTGCATGACACGGGTGCACAGACTTGCATGCAGGCAGTACATTCATACACATACAGAAATAAATAAAATTTAAAAAAAATTAACTTAGAAAAGTCAGTAACCTTTCCTTACACCAACAACAAGCAACTGAAGAAGGAATATAAGGAGACCTTCCCACTCACAATATCCTCAAAAAATAAAATAAAATAAAATAAAATACCTGGGACAAACCTAACCAAAGACACCAAAGAGTTCTACAACAAAAATTTTAAACCCCTGAAAAAGGAGATTGAAAAAGACATCAAAAGATAAAGAAACCTCCCATGCTCATGGTTTGGAAAAATTAATATAGTAAAAATGTCCATTCTACCAAAATTAATATACAGATTTAATGCAATCCCAATTAAAATCTCCATGAGTTTCTTCACAGACTTGGAAAAAAATCCTTAGTTTCATATGGAAAAACAAAAGATCCCTGAATAGCTAAAGTAACCCTGAGTGAAAAATGCAATGCAGGAGGGATCACCTTACTGGAAATCAAGCTATACCACAAGGATATAGGCCTTTACAGCCTGGTACCGGCACAAAAACAGACCCATTGGCCAATGGAACAAAATTGAAGATCCAAACTTGAGCTCATACAATTTCAGCCACCTCATATTCGATAAATGGGCCAGAAAAGCTCATTGGAGGAAAGATAACATCTTCATCAAATGGTGCTGGCAAAACTGGATCACCATATGTAGAAGAACAAAAGTAAACCCTTACCTCTCACCCTGTACAAAAATCAACTCCAAATGGATCAAAGACCTCAATGTGAAATCCGAAGCTCTGAAGGTGATAGAAGAAAAAGCTGGCAGCCACCTACAAGATATAGGCATAGGAAAAGACCTTCTAAATCAGACAGCAGCTGCACAGGAAATAAGATCAACAATTGACAAGTGGGACCTCATTAGCCTCAAAAGCTTTTGTACAGCGAAAGAAACAATCAGGGAGCCGGGCGTGGTGGCCCATGCCTTTAATCCTAGCACTTGGGGGGCAGAGGCAGGTGTATCTTTCTGAGTTCAAGGCCAGCCTGGTCTACAGAGTGAGTTCCAGGACAGCTGGGTCTACAGGGAGAACCTGTCTCGAAAAGNAAAAAAAAAAAAAAAAAAAAAAAAAAAAAAAAAAAGAAAAAAAGAAAAAAGAAACAATCAGGGAAGTGAAGAGAAAACCCACAGAGTGGGAAGAAATCTTCTCCACTGATACATCTGAAAGAGCATTAACTTCCAGAATATATAAACTCCTTGAAAGACAAAGAAAAAAACAAATGACTCACTCAAAAGATGTTTACTCAGCCGAAGAGAGACTTCACAAGTGAGGAATTAGAGATGGCTAAAAAAAATCTCAAAAAGTGTTCAACATCGTTAATAATTAAGGAAATATAAATTAAAACACTCTAACATATCATCTCACTCCAATAAGACTGGTTAAGAAGAAACCAAAAGACACCAAATGCTGGAGAGGTTGTGGGGAAAGGGGAACATTCATCCACTTCTGGTAGGAATGTAAACTCCTACAATCACTGTGGAAAGAAGTGTGGAGAACCCTTAAAAGACTCAAAATGAGTCTACCACCTGACCCAGCCATACCACTCCTGGGTATATACCCACAAGACTCATCTTACTGCAAAGATACATGCACATCTATGTTTATTGCAGCCCTCTTCACAATAGCAAGTAGCAGGAAACAACCCAAATGCCCCTCAGCTCACGAGTGGCTAACAAAAATGTAGTACATCTACACAATGGAGTTCTATGTAGTGGTGTAAAGAAAGGTAACATCATGAACTTTGCAGGTAAATGGATGGAACTTGAAGCCATTATGCTAAGTGAGGTAACACAATCCCCCCCAAAAAAACAAATGGGGAATGGTTACCTTCATTTGTGCATGCTACTACCAAATGCCCCAATTGAAAGCCAAGCTGAGCAACATTATTGTTATATTTCTTTCTATCTGCAAGAAACTGTGATGTTATAATGTGAATTTCTTAGTGAGCCCTAGAGTTAACTGACCACATACTTTCAGACATGGTAATTAATGTATATAGGTGGAAGGTATATATCCATATTTTAGAGTAATATAAAATTAAAGGGAAAAATATGAACTCCTAAACATATATCAGAGTTAACATAAAGCTTAGTCCAGGAGTTCATAATTCTGGTACATATATGATGTTTGTATAGGCATATTTTGGAGCAATATAACTGGGAGGGAACCACAACAACATAAGGACTGGGCAAAGAACAGACTGATATAGTTAAATTCTGCCCCAAACAAGAAACCTTTACAGAGAAAAACTTTTAAAAGACTGAGAGAAAGATGCAGGAGATGTATGGCAGAATGCATGATGTGGGGTGAGGTGGGGGGAAGGGAAAGAGGAATATGTCTAAATTGAACTGAAAAATGATGTCTGAAATACACAAAACATCAATAAAGGTATTATATTACATCTGGATGTAAGAACAACTGGATACAAACACTTGATTGGATAGGACTTACTATGTACGGCAGAATACATGAGCTCTGGTGGGGGGAGGAGGGGCATTGAAGGGGAGGGGCATCTAAACTTGATTAAGAACTGTTCTATGAAACAATGAAAGATAAATAAAAATTAAATAAAAAAGAAGCCTATTAAAGCTCCTAACACAAAAAAAAAATGGTTATTTTAGGAGATGGAAGTGTTTATTTCCTTTATTTTATTGTTATATATTGTGTATATGTATTTATTTATCATATTATGTTTCATAAATAGGTATAAATATTATGACCTACTTTGACCCACTATACATCTGAGAGTAAAGGATCTGGAGGCAGGTCCTTTACTCTCAGATACATCCTGGAGTATTATAAATTTATCTTCTTCAAAATAAATTCAAAAATACCATGAGGAAAAAAAGATTCGAGTTAATATCTTTAAATTATTCATTATCCATTATTCAGTATAACTTGTTTTTTTTTTCCCAAAATGACAGGATATCCACTCATTTCTGTCACTGTGACTTCCATTCATTTTTATTGCTGTGACTTCATACAGAGCATATAGGCCCAACACACAGAACATACTTAGTGATTTAATGAATGAGCTACCTTAAGAGATTATTATTGTATGAATCTAAAAATGTCCCCCACAGTCTTCTGTGTTCAAGGTTACCAGTTCTGGGCTTGAAGTGAGTAAATCATGAGGGCAGTGACTTCATCAATAGATTAATAATTCAAGAGTTCATAGCTGAATGAGCTGTTAGGAGGTGGGGCCCACTGGGAAGTAGAGCATGTCTTTTCCCAGCACTCACCCTCTCTCTCCTTCTGTCTCCTTCTTTCTTCATAATTGCTGGCATGAGGTGTGCATTTTTCTTCTGCCAATCCCCATGTCACGGTGTTTTTTCCCTGCCATTGACCTTTTGTTTTTCCATCTTGGAGGCAGGTCCTTTACTCTCCACCCGTCCCTGATCTGGGTCCTTTACTCTCAGATACTTCCTGAAGGCGGGTCCTTTACTCTAGGATCCTTCCTCAAGGCGGGTCTTTTACTCTTGTATCAATCCTGCAGGTGGGTCCTTTACTCTCTGATCTATCCTGAAGGTGGGTCCTTTACTCTCCAGCCATCCTGGAGCCGGGTCCTTTACTCTCCAATCTATCCTGGAGGCGGGTCTTTTACTCTCAGATCCATCCTGGAGCGGGATCCTTTATTCCAACTTGGATTTTTAAAGCTCTAAATTTTCAAATTTGCATAGCTATAGATATGTAAACATATAAAACTAAATCCAACCAATTAGACTAAAAGGCCCTATAACATGCTCCAATCTTTAAAGAATACCATGTTGTTATGTAATTTATTCTATAATTTGTCTTTCATTTCATTTTCCAAACTAAACTTGGTTTGATACCAATACAATAAAACAGCTCAGTCATTAACCTCAGATAAGAGTGACTTGAGTTAGAGCTAGCCATTCCATGAAGTTGTAGCTACAAGGTTGAACTAGTCAAAATAAAAACTCAAAATTAGAAAATGATAGATTGTTTAAACACTACAAATATAAATAGTTCATATTGTACAAATAACTGCAAATACAGAGGGATACATAGTCAATCTCATTTTTAAATGTTTGTTTCCTTAATCTGTTATATTTATTCCTATTACTAAGCAACATTCTTGATCAATTAAGTACAATAATCCTATTTTATATCACATGTAAATTATGTGCCAGATACAGAGGACAAAAGAAAAGAAAATGTCAGATACAGTAGCTTTGAAATGATCTAGGAGTTTCTTCCTTATTGGCTTTACCAGCTATTCTTCTCTCCTGAAGACTGCTCTTCTTGCCTGCTGCTAGATCTGGCTCATCTATGTCAGATCCTAGGAAGTCTTTGCTAACAATATGGGAATAAACATGTGACCCAGCATGAACAAAACATGAACAAAAGTTCTCAAAAAAAACTGCATCTTAAAGCTGAACATTCTACAAAGGCTTAACAACACCCTGTGACTAAAAGACAAAAGCCTTAGCAGACCACCTTTTTCAGATTGTCTGAAAAGCCACTGACCTGATGTAAGAACAGCTTAACTCCCTTACATGGCAGTCATTCAAAATAGAAGAGTCCTAGATTTGTTTACTGCCCAACAGGGAAGAACTTGCTTATTTGGGGGTTGGGGAGAATGCTGTTACTATGCCAATCAATCTGGCATAAAGACACTCTAGAGCATCTCAGGGCATGTCCAAACTAAACAGCAGAAAGACCAGGAAGAAGGAAACAGGTTCTGGGGACAACTGGGAAATAGGCCATGGCTATTATTATTCATGGCATTCTTGGCTCCTCTCACCCTCCTTGTAGTACTCCTCTTGTTTAGCCCCTGCCTAATCAATATTTTTCAAAGGTTCTTACATAATCCCATGGCTGTACTAGCCCAACCCAAACCAGCACCTGAAACCAAATCAAAATTATATTTCTGCCCTACACCACAAGAAGACTCAGTTTCTCTTCCAACAAACACTGAAACCCCCTGTCCACAATGACCCCTCTCAGCATGAAGCAGCTAGACTGACCTATGGTAACTCCCACCCTAATCGGGGTCTGGAATAAAGGGAGATTGCACAAAACTCCCTGACCAGTTACAAACTACCCACTACTCCCATGGGGAGTAGTGGGCCTTACCTGAGGGTTATTAACTCCTGTTTTGAAATATGGCCCAGAGCATTTCACCACCAACATACCTGCCACTTTCCCCCATTCCTTTCTACATACTAAAAGTACATAAGCCCTGCACATGGTTTAGCCCATGCGGCTATCCCTGAACTCTAGCAGCATGGCCACTCCTCACTGACTTCAACAAAGGTGAATCAGGATTGTCAAAATTGATACTTTCTTTTCTACTTGCAGCTCTTTCTGCTCCTTTCAGGACATGGGAATGCACTGGAAATTATAGGCAAAGGAAAGGACTTTCTGAACAGGACTCATAGCATAGGCCTTAAGATAAAAAATTGAGAAAGGGGATCTCATGAAACTAAAAGTCTTCTTTTTTTAATTTTATTAATTTTATTTATTTCTGTATGTGTATGAATGTACTGTCTGCATGCAAGTTTGTGCACCCGTGTCGTGCAATGCCGCGGAGGTCAGAAGACGGTCTCGGATTCCCCTGGAACTGGAGTTCTCCTGGAATTGGAGTTTCAGACAGTTCTCGGCCGCCATGTGGGTGCTGGGGATCGAACCTGGGTCCTCTGTAAGAGCGGTCAGCGCCCTTAACCGCTATGCCATCTCTCCAGCCCCACATCATTAGAGTGAAGAGTCAATCTACATAATGGGGAAAAATATCTACCAGATATACCTCTGAGAGATTAAAATTTAGAGTATACAAAGAGTGAAAAACTAAATGTCAAAACAAAATAATCTAATTAAAAATTAGGGCTGGTAGATGGCTCAGCAGTTAGCACTGGCTGTTCTTGTAGAGGACCTGGGTTCAGTTCCCAGCTTACATGGAGGTTTAAGAGGCTTCTGTAACCTAAGTTCCAGGATGTCCGATGCCTTATTCTGACCTCTGAGGGCATCACATGCCATTGGTGCACTTATGTATATGCAGGCATACACATAAAATAAAAACTGTAAAATATTTAAAACAAAATAAAAATTTTGGCGACAAGCTAAACAGAAAGTTCTCAAAAGATGGAATGTGCCAGGCATGGTGGTGGTGCATGCCTTTAGTCCCAGAACTGGGAAGGCAGAGGCAGGCAGATCTTTGTGAGTCTGAGGCCAACCAGGGCTACAGAGTGACTCATGGGGTGAAGGAGGACGAGGGGCTGGAAAGGTCGCTAAGTGGTTAAGAGCACTGGCTGCTCTTGCAGAAACCAGAGTTCAGTTCCCAGAATCCATATAGCAGCTAACAACTATTCATAACTATGGTTCCAAGGGTTCCAACACCCTTTTTGGCCTCTATAGTTATTGCACAACATGGGTGCATGAAAACATTCATATCCATAAGAAAATAAAAAAAATTTTTGAAGGCAAATGGCTAAGAAAATTTTTTGAATGTTCAACAGCTTTAGTCATCAGGGACAAATTAAAACTGTTTGGAGATTTCATTTTACCCCAGTCAGAATGTCTAAGAATAAAAAAAAAATCCAAATGTCAAATACTAGCAAGGATACAGGGAAAGAAAGAGGAACACTTATTCACTGCTGGTGGGGTGCAAACTGATACAGCCACTATAAAAATCAATGTGGAGGTTTCTCACAAACTACAAATAAGTCTATCACAGGATTCAGCCATACCACTCTTGGGCATGTACCCAAAGGATTCTATATACCACTACAGAAATAGCTGTTCATACATAATCATTATTGCTCTATTCACAATAGCCAGGAAACAGGAAGCAACCTACGTGTCCATCAGCTGATGAATAAATAACCAAAGCATGGCACATTTACATAATGGAATGCCATTCAGCTGTTAAGAAAAATAAAATTATGAAATTTTCAGGCAAATGGATGAAGCTGGAAATAATCATCCTGAGTGAGGTAAGCCAGACCCCCAAAACAAATGTTCCTGTCATCAATGGACACTAGCTTTGAAACTTTAGACGTGTGTGTGTGTGTGTGTGTGTGTGTGTGTTTCATTCGGAAAACCCATAGAGGTCAGGAAAGTAGTAAAGGGCCGTGGAGACAGGAAGGGAGGCCTCCTGGGAGGGGGGACAGACTGCAGTGACATAAAGGGGGAACTTGGAGTAATGGAATAGGGAAGGTTACAAGGAGCACAGTAACTGTATCCTTCAAATGAATTTTTGGAGAAAAACCTATCTACCATCTTATACCTATGCATAATTGGGCATGCATATGATTAAAAATCAGATGCACTGTGGGAAGGGATATGTGCGATAGGAAAAATAAATATGATCTATCTATCAGTCAAGACAGAGAACCACCCTCAAAATGTCCCTTACTGAGAAAACTCCTTCTCCCCATAAAAGTAAACCCCAAATAATGAGGCCTTGAGTAGTCTTGTTATGTGCCCTGCTGTCAGTCATGACAGTGTGCTCCTCTCTGATCTGTACTATCACCTTGTTCCAAATAGTTATCTTAAGTTAGAAAATCTTTGTGAGCCCTTGCATTCAAGTCTTTGGATCAGAGGCCAAGAAAATGGAAACACTTTGCCCAACTCCTAACTGCCAACTGGGTGCACACACAAAAGGATGGTAAGACCCTACTGCTGAAGAAAAAGATGTGGTGTGAGCATGAAAAGGAAAAATTGTGTTGAGACCTAGCAGTGCAAATGGACAGCTGACCTTCATGATGCCAGAGACCATTATGCAGATCACTGGAAAGAAATGGTCTCCAGAATTCTATTACAGACCTCAGAAGCTACATCTTCACTTGCCAAAGAACAGTGCATTAATAGCAGTCTGGTATGTGTACATCCAGAGAAGTTCTAATTGGGGGATGGGACATGACTAATGCTTCAAGTTTGCCACCCACTAATAGTGGAAGACTTTATAGTCCACAGTAGGAAACTATTGTCATCCTTTTCATGAAAAAGCTTCAGTTCCCAGACTAAAATACCATCCAAACAGTTGTGTTTGGGTCCATAAGGTAACTTGTCATGATAGTTCATCTTTAAGGTTCTGTACTTCTTGCTGTTTGTGTTTTACTAGCAGAATTGAAAAAGACCCCTAGATGACCTACCAGGCTGTTGGAAGCAAACTTGGATGAACACAGGAGTTTGACGTGTCATCTCAGAGACTCTTTTGCTCTTCCCTCTAAGACTCAGGGACTATCAAGGAACAGGTGATGTGTCAGTTTGTAAGGGCCAAAAAGGGGAAATGAATTGTGAGATCACAGCAAATATGGACTGAGTTTTATTTGCTCATGTTTGTGTATACAAACCCTTCCAACTGGACTTGGGGACTCTGGGTTGTATATGAATTAGGCACAGATTCTTACAATTGGGCTTACATGAATATTGCTTATGTTTATTACTTATGTTTGCTAATTGGTTTATCCTGTATTTGCATTTGGGGGGGCATTGATTAGCATCAGTACTTTTACAAAACAGTCAGGGCCATTTGTGCCAGACAAAGGTAATTGACCAGTACTTCCATGATCTTCTCTGAGCTTGTGGAGGCAAATGAAATGGGGCCATGTGGGACAGCAGTCATGGATTCAAGATGCATTGTGCATGTGTGGGCTGGCATGCTTGGCACCATGAACTGATCTGTTCTTCCACATATCCCTTTCTGGGTCTTCCCCACCACTGAGGTGGCACATGGTGATGTGGAGATCTGACATTGGATACTGGGACGTGCTGTCATGCAGCATGAGGGCTGCCTGTCCTAACCCTATATAGCTCCTTGCCTGCATAAAGAGAATTCCTACAGGCTTTACTACCAGAGAGAGATCCTGAGTTATTGTTGTGCATTGATAATGGAACTATTAATGTTTAGCCTAGCTTTCTACCCTGTGCAATTGTGAGGCTGGATCACATGATTGGTTGTGTGGACAAGAAGACCAACAGCGTTGGGACATGGGTTCATCCACGTATGAGGGCCATGGAAACCAGCAGTTTCCTGGCTGAGTGTGGATGCAGCATTATCAACTCCCCAGCCATGGGTTTGCTGATGGCTTTGTGGGTGTGTGTTGAGAGACCAGCAGCCCAGACACAGATCCAGCCACAGGGTTATCAATCTTTCATGACTGCCAGAAGGCCTCCTGGACACCTAACACTTGGAACAGCAGTAATTTATGATTCTTCCCACAAAAAGTGATGGCATGCACAGGATCTTACTCTGGGACCAACAGCAAATAGAGGATTCTAGATGGCCCTGAGGGATTCCAGGTCTTTAACTGGGGAGATTCATGGCAAGGAAACCTACCCATCAGTGTTTTGTGCACCCATGGACAAAATTATAGGGAGGAAACTTTAATCTCATATTTTCATAGGCACCAGTCCATGATCACCCCCTGTTTTGGGGTTCAGGCAGAGCATCATGAAGGGGAGCATTTTGTGGACTACAGTGACTCAGCTCATGACAGAGAAGAGACAGAGATCCTGAGCCTCCCTGTTCATTCTTCTGATTTTGCCAACAGGCTACTATGGTACCACGCATATACCCTGACAATCTCCACATTAATTCTGTTCAGAAACACCCTTATAGTCACATCCACTAGCCCATTACTAATTTCCTAGACAGTGATAATCATGACTAACTATCAGAGTTGGCGATGCTGACTCAAGTATATAATCTAAAGTCTTGCTGAAGTGTCTAAGTGACATGATTTTCAATATCAAGACATTTTCTAATCTTCACGATTTGCTCTTTCAGAAAATCAGTGACTTCACAAGGTATGAATGCAGTTTTCCGTGTGCACTCATAAATTGTTTCTTTTTTTCATTTTTAAATTAATTTTATGTATATGAATGTACCGTCTGCATGTAGGTTAGTGCACTCTTGTCATGCAATGCTGCAGAGGTCAGAAGAGGGTGTTGGATTCCCCTGGAACTAGAGTTAAAGACGGTCTTTTTTTTATTTTACTTATTTCTGTATGTGTATGAATGTGCTGTCTGCACGCAGGTCTGTACACCTGTGCCGTGCAATGTCACAGAGGTCAGAAGAGGGTCTCGGATTCCCCTGGAATTGGAGTTCTCCTGGAATTGGAGTTTCAGACGGGTCTCAGCTGCCATGTGGGTGCTGGGGATCGAACCTGGGTCCTCTGTAAGAGCAGTTGGTGCTCTTAACTGCTAGGCCATCTCTCCAGCCCAAAAAAGACGGTTCTTAGCCACCATGTGGGTGCTGGGAATCGAACCTGGGTCCTCTGCAAGAGCAGTCAGTGCTCTTAACTGCTCCAGCCATATAAACTGTATCTTTAACAAAATGATGATATACAGTTAAAATTAATTGGTGCTGGCAAACTGGCTTAGCATGGAAACCTTGCTGTCCTGACTTTGGTATCCAGAAGATACATGGCAGTGAAAACTAAATCCCATAAATTATCCTTTTATAGGCACACCAAGGGTCATGTGTGTCACCTACAGCACACACACACACACACACACACACACACACACACAAACACACTAAGCAATGAAAAATAAGACATAAAAATTAATTTTTACTGTACTTGTTTTTTAAAATTCTACCCAGGAGATGCCTAGGCAGCTGGCATCTCACCACCCCCAACCCTAGATTCCTAAGACTCACAAGAAAGGCTCTCCAGACCACAGTTCAGAGAAATCTAACCAGTTTACTCAGGGTTGCAAACAAAGTAAATGGAAACAAACATACAAAAAAATTTACATGCCAAATAGAGCAGCTCCCTCCCCCCCCATATAAATCCAAAGTCACCATATGGACGCAGTGACCTCTGCCCCCAGTTATGACATGGTGAGAGAGGGCCCCAATTCCACATGGTTGACTTTTATATGGTCTCTGGTGTCTCCCCCGACAGCACCCTGGAGTTCAGCTGTGTTCTCCTGAGTATCCAAGCTGGAGTGGTGGCTGGATCTCTTAATCCTCCCTTAGAGAGGCAGGAGCTCTTGAGCATGAGAAAACCTTCAACATCGAATGTCCATTCCTTTAAAAGGACTTCTCACCTTACAGTAATGTTAAAGATTATTTTTGTATACCATATTTCTAGTATTTTGCATAGTAACCTTATATTAACTTGCACAGTGAAAACACGTCCACATTGTTTGCATGCGTAGGCTTTCTCTCCAGTGTGAACTGGAAATGAAAAAGTTTTCCCACACTAATCATACATGTAAGGGGCTCTGTCCAGTGTGGATTCTATCATGTTTTGTAGGGAAGAATGAGAAGGATACCCTTTCCCACATTGTTGACCTACTTATGTATGTTTTTCTGCAGAGTGATTTTTGTTCATGTTCACAAAGCTGAGTAGAAGTAATGAAGGCTTTCCCACAATACTGACATGCCACACCAACTCCAGTGTCGTCTGTGTGAGCAATGACGAAAGTCATAATAGCAGATGGGAGATACGTGCCCTCCAAGGCTAAGCTCCCTGGAGGTCCCTGGCAGAGTGCTCGGCTTTCGCTTCCAAGATCACAACACGCTACAAAGATGTTACGCTTCCTGGGTATTGGGCTTTGCATATTGTCTTTTGATTCTTTTCCTGAGTACAGCATGACTTCAGTTCCAGAACAAGGGACAGTTAAATGTGTTTGGAAATAAATCAGGCAAACAGAAGCTTCCACCCACTAACATCTGACTTACACAACGTGCATGGATATCTGTGAACCTAAGCAAAATCATACAGAGAAACATTATCTAAAGACCCCTTTGTCCTAAAAGTCCCTACAAAGATATTATGAATGAAAAACTTTACACTGAGTGATATCATAGGTCAGTAACAAATAACAAAAGTGCTTTTCCAGACTTAATAAAAATAAAAGCTCAGTCCCTTAAGCAAGGAGCTACACCTGATAGAATTAGTAAAATAGGAATTCCAGTTACAGTCATACATGGTAGAAAACATTACTTAATTAGAGGTAGATGGTGGGCTCCTTCTTTAGGAAAAAATAGTAAAGAAAAAACAAAGCCAACCAAAAAGGCTCTCCCAGGCCATGGCTCGAATTGCAGCCTAAAGATAACAAATGGCCTTGGGAGGACAGGAAGAAACCAAATTGAAACTTCAAAGGGAAACAATGTCTCACATCTCACAAGCAAACTATCCATGGTCTGTGGTTTTATGACCACTGTTTGTTCCTGCAGATGTGCTAATCTTGAGCAAAGTACCATGTGTAAGTGCTTCTGGTTAATGCTTCTGGTTAATGTGTAAAACATAAACTCCTTAGTAATGGGCTTGTTGTTCCTGGGGATGTGCTAATCTTGATCTGTTTTTCCTGACATGTACTATATAATCAGTTGCTTGCTCTTAGTAAAACTCAGCAAATTCAAAGCCATTCTGGTGTCGTTTCTGTCTGTCATTTCGCTGAACCTGTGCCCTCCTTCCAAGACCCTGATTCCCACAGTCTGAGGGACCCACAGCTGGGTCAGTCTGCGGCACTGACAAACATAAAGTTTCTCTCCAGTGTGAATTTGCTCATGTACATGAAGTTTACTAGAAGTAATGAAGGCTTTCCCACACTGTTTACATGCATAGGGTTTTTCTCCAGTGTGAAGTTTTGTATGCTTGCGAAGAGAATCAGAACGAGTAAAAGCTTTTCCACACTGGTTACATGCATAGGGTCTCTCTCCAGTGTGAGTCTTTTTATGATTTAAAAGGGAATCAAAACGAGTAAAGGATTTTGCACACAGTTGACGTACATAAGATTTCTCTGCACAGTGACTTTGTTCATGCCTTTGCAAGAACCTGGGAGAACTGAAAACTTTCCCACGTGGTTTACATTCATGTGTTTTTCCTCTGGAGGCACTCCTTTCATGATTTTGACCAAGGCTGAAGTCTTCACCACACTGCTCATCTTTATAGCATTTCTCTCCCATGTGAGTACTCTTATTTATCCCAAAGTCCTTATTTTCATACAGTTCCTTTCCATATTTCTGATCTTCATAGCATCTATGCCCTGAGTCAGATTGAAGGAGCACACTTAGAGACACATGGCCTGTCCTAGTTTGTCTTTCCATTGCTGTGACAAAACACTCTGACACCAACTTGGGGAGGAAAGGGTTTATTCAGCTTACATCTCCTGGGTCACAGTTCATTACTTAGGGAGCCCAAGACAGGAACTCAGGGCAGGAACCTGGAGGCAGGAGCTGAAGCACAGGCCATGTTCACCGGCTTGCCTGCTTTCGCTCATGCCCAGCCTGCCTTCTTATACTGTCACTGCTCAACAATCAAGACAATACACCACAGATGTGGCCACAGGCCAATCCAATGGACCAAATTCCCCAATTGAGGCTCCCTCAACCCAGGTGTGTCAAGTTGACACTAAAGCTATCCTGCACAATTGACCCCTTGTCAACTTGACACACAAAACACATCACTATTAAACCACCACCTTTCCAGTTCTTATCCCCAAAATATGATGTTAACATGAATCACAACCTAAGACAGTACAACCTCAAAAGCCTCACAGTCCTTAAAATGTCCAAACACTTAAAAGTTCACAGTCCGTTAAAAGTCTCTTAACTGTGGGCTGCTGTAAAATCCAAAACAAGTACTGTCTTATTTCAAAGGGAAGAATCAGGCACTCTCAAACAAAACCTAAGTCCAGCAAAGTAGCTCAAGGCTGGACACCTGGGATTCACTCACGATCTTCTGGGCTCCAAAGGGTCTCGGCAGCTCCCCCTCTCCGACTCTGCCGTCCGTGGCACACTCATCTCGCAGGCCCAGGCCGACTCCATTCTACACCTACCGCTGCTCTTGGTGGTCGTCCCAGGGTACCGGCATCTCCAAAAAGCTGGGGTCGCTACTGAAACTGAGGCAGCACCTTCACCAATGGTCTCTTCTGACCTCTCCTGGTGCAAAGCCTCAGCTTCTCTCCATGACCCCTGCAATCCTGGGGTCTTCACAGCAACCGAGGTGCACTTCCACCAATGGTCTTTCCTGACCTCTCACAGTGCCAAGCCTCGGCTGCTCTCTGTGACCCCCTCAAATTTCAACACCGGAACCATATAGGAGACTCTTACACGTTACCAAGTCCGGCTTCTGGCTCGAGATGGAGGCTCAGGCCCTTTCTGGGTCACAGCTTCTGTGTGCTGACCTTGAAGATATTCTCCCCAGAAGATTTCACCTCAGTGATGCTGGTCTCTTGTTACTTACAGCTGATTTTTCAGCCCCAGCTAACCAGCATCAATTGCCCCAGTACCACAAAAGTTTCACTTCAGGTTCTGGTCTCTTGTTACTTACAGCTGATTCTCCACAGCCCCAGCTGACCAGAACCCACAGATTACACAGTCCTGATGATCTCTGCTCTCCTTTGAAACTAGAAACTTCACAAGCCAGGCCTCCATCTTCTACAACTCCTTCAGCAAAACTGCTCCAAGCTCCACAGCAACAATCTTTAGGCATTCAATGATCTTCCCAGCCCAAAGTTCCAAACGCCTCCACAATCCTTCCCCAAAACACCAAGGTCAGGTCTGTCACAGCAATACCCCACTCGTCTGGTACCAATTTCTGTCCTAGTTTGTCTTCCATTGCTGTGACAAAACACTCTGACCGACACCAACTTGGGGAGGAAAGGGTTTATTCAGCTTACATCTCCTGGGTCACAGTTCATTACTTAGGGAGCCCAAGACAGGAACTCAGGGCAGGAACCTGGAGGCAGGAGCTGAAGCACAGGCCATGTTCACAGGCTTGCCTGCTTTCGCTCATGCCCAGCCTGCCTTCTTATACTGTCACTGCTCAACAATAAAGACAATACACCACAGATGTGGCCACAGGCCAATCCAATGGACCAAATTCCCCAATTGAGGGTCCCTCAACCCAGGTGTGTCAAGTTGACACTAAAGCTATCCTGCACATGGCCAAAGACCACTTTGGCACACCCACTGTTCTCACAGATATATATTCTTGAATAAGAGTTCTGCTTCCCAATGCCCTCTGTACTGAAGTTGATTTCTGCACATTGATGACTTTCCCTATATTCACAGAGTTTCTCCACCTGCTGACAGCTACAAGAAAACAAATGGGCATTATCAAGATTTTGCTCATAAATGGTTTACCACTCGACTTACATAAATGCTGGATCTATCCTCTGTGAGAATTATTTAATGTCTGACCTGAATGCTCTGCCACTTGATTTGCGAACAGCCACAGTAAAATAGTTGTCTTCATGAGCGTTCTCCTACCTCCATGTGTGACAAACATGTCAATGACACATTTCAATACCCAACACTGTGAACAATTTTAATGCATACCACCAATGACCAAAATCACGGTTCATTTTGAACTACTTGAATGTCTACTATGAGATATGTTAACAATTGTCCCCATTCCAAAAAGAAATTCTATTTTTGTTTCATATATAGCTTATACCTAAAGCCTATAGCTGAGTCAAGATTTCAGTTTCAAAAATATTGTTTCTGGAGCAAACATGTATACATGAAGCACCATAAAGTCTCACTTTTGACATGTGATGTTCCAGTCGTTTCCAGTAGAGGAATATTTGCAATGCTTAACCTGTTTTCAGTTGTGCAGAAAATTTCCTAGATTAATTCCATTTGAATCTGTATATATATGTATCCTTTGTTCCCTGTAAAATGTTAGATCATAAACTGGGTGGTGTGAAGCACACATTTAATCCCAGCACTTCAGGGGAAGAGGCAGGTAGATCTCTGTGAGATAAAGGCCAGCCTGGTCTACTCAACAAGTTCCAGGCCAGCTGGGGCCACAGGAAGACTGTCTCTCAATGAAACAAAACAAAGCAAAACAAAACAACAACTGTGCTGGATAGCTTTAGTGTCAACTTGACACACCTGGGTTGAGGGAGCCTCAACTGGGGAATTGGCTCCATTGGACTGGCCTGTGGCCACGTCTGTGGAGTATTGTCTGGATTGTTGAGCAATGTGGGAGGGCCCAACCCACTATGGGTGCTGCCACCCTGGGCAGGTTGTTGTGTACTGTATAAGAGGTCAGGCTGGGCATGAGCCAGGAGAGCAAGCTAGTAAACAGCATTCCTCCATGGCCTGTGCTTCAGCTCCTGCCTCCAGGTTCCTGCCCTGAGTTCCTGCCTTGGGCTCCCTAAGGAGATGTAAGCTGAATAAACCCTTTCCTCCCCAAGTTGGTGTCAGTCAGAGTGTTTTGTCACAGCAATGGAAGACAAACTAGAACAGAAATTGGTACCAGAAGAGTGGGGTATTGCTGTGACAGACCTGACCTTGGTGTTTTGAGGAAGGACTTTGGGCTGGGAAGATCACTGAATGCCTAAAGATTGTTGCTGTGGAGCTTGGAGCAGTTTTGCTGAAGGAATTGTAGAAGATGGAGGCCTGGCTTGTGAAGTTTCTAGTTTCAAAGGGGAACAGATCATCAGGACTGTGTAATCTGTGGGTTCTGGTCAGCTGGGGCTGAAGAATCAGCTGTAAGTAACAAGAGACCAGAACCTGAAGGGAAATCTTTGTTGTACTGGGACAATTGATGCTGGTTAGCTGGGGCTGAAAAATCAGCTGTAAGTAACAAGAGACCAGCATCACTGTGGTGAAATCTTCTGGGGAGAATTTCTTCAAGGTCAGCACACAGAAGCTGTGACCCAGAAAGGGCCTGAGCCTCCATCTCGAGCCAGAAGCCGGACTTGGTAACGTGTAAGAGTCTCCTATATGGTTCCGGTGTTGAAATTTGAGGGGGTCACAGAGAGCAGCCGAGGCTTGGCACTGTGAGAGGTCAGGAAAGACCATTGGTGGAAGTGCACCTCGGTTGCTGTGAAGACCCCAGGATTGCAGGGGTCATGGAGAGAAGCTGAGGCTTTGCACCAGGAGAGGTCAGAAGAGACCATTGGTGAAGGTGCTGCCTCAGTTTCAGTAGCGACCCCAGCTTTTTGGAGATGCCGGTACCCTGGGACGACCACCAAGAGCAGCGGTAGGTGTAGAATGGAGTCGGCCTGGGCCTGCGAGATGAGTGTGCCACGGACGGCAGAGTCGGAGAGGGGGAGCTGCCGAGACCCTTTGGAGCCCAGAAGATCGTGAGTGAATCCCAGTTGTCCAGCCTTGAGCTACTTTGCTGGACTTAGGTTTTGTTTGAGAGTGCCTGATTCTTCCCTTTGAAATAAGACAGTACTTGTTTTGGATTTTACAGCAGCCCACAGTTAAGAGACTTTTAATAGACTGTGAACTTTTAAGTGTTTGGACATTTTAAGGACTGTGGGGCTTTTAAGGTTGTACTGTCTTAGGTTGTGATTAATGTTAACATCATACTTTGGGGATAAGAACTGGAAAGGTGGTGGTTTAATAGTGATGTGTTTTGTGTGTCAAGTTGACAAGGGGTCAATTGTGCTGGATAGCTTTAGTGTCAACTTGACACACCTGGGTTGAGGGAGCCTCAGCTGGAGAATTGGCTCCATTGGATTGGCCTGTGGCCACGTCTGTGGAGTATTGTCTGGATTGTTGAGCAATGTGGGAGGGCCCAGCCCACTATGGGTGGTGCCACCCTGGGCAGGTTGTTGTGTACTGTATAAGAGGTCAGGCTGGGCATGAGGCAGGAGAGCAAGCTAGTAAACAGCATTCCTCCATGGCCTGTGCTTCAGCTCCTGCCTCCAGGTTCCTGCCCTGAGTTCCTGCCTTGGGCTCCCTAAGTGATGAACTGTGACCCAGGAGACGTAAGCTGAATAAACCCTTTCCTCCCCAAGTTGGTGTCGGTCAGAGTGTTTTGTCACAGCAATGGAAGACAAACTAGAACAACAACCAATAAAAGACACAAAGAAGTCTGATCATAGCACAATAATGGAGGACATTTCCTGAGGTAAAACTTACCTTAGTTTTCTTAGGGAATTTTGGTACTCCTTTTCAATGTGTTCATGTTTCCAGACACTTCCTGAAACACAGACCCAGAGCAATCATCATAAAGTATAACGTGGCAATACAAATATTACTAATCTAGTCTACCTAAATTTGTGGTATGAAGCCACATATCCCACATATTCACCCGAGTAGTCCTTTACCACATTTTAATTCATGCAGCAGCACTGATCAGCCAGAAGCATTTCTCTGATTGGCTAAGACAATGATAACATATTTACCTACAAAGGCCAGGTTTCTCAAGGTTTGCTGCATCATGAGCTTGTAAAGGTTTTTCTGAGATGGGTTCAGCATAGCCCATTCCTGCAGGGTGAAGTTCACGGCCACATCCTCAAAACACACTGACTCCTAAAACAGCCCACATACATTTCCACAGGAAGGTGTGAGCTTTACAATACTGGAGATCTAGCCTTAATTCATTACAAGTTCACATAATTGCACATGTGTTCAATTCTTGTCTATTCATCACAGTCTTGCTGTTTATACATACTAAGATTCTTGCACACAGAAAATCTGACAGTAGATTGGAGCATAATGTGACTCCCCTTACCCTCATACATTATGCTATCTTCTCTTCGTACATTGGGTCACCTTAACAAAACTCATAAAAAATGTTGTTCATCTAATAACCCCAAAATTTTACTCTTAGAATTATAGAAGGAAGAGCCAGGAGTTTCTTTAATTCCAACACTTGGAAGGCATAGACAGGTGAATCTGAGTTCAAGGGCAGCCTGGTTTACATAGCAAGTGTGAGGCCACCCAGGGCTACACAGTGAGGCTTTGCCTCAAAACAGCAATAACAAATTTGGGAGGGAAGATGCAGAAGGGATTTTTTTTTGAGACAGGGTCTCCCTGTAGCCCCAGCTTGCCTGGAACTCACTCTGTAGACCAGGCTGGCCTGGAACTCACAGAGATCTGCCTGCCTCTGCCTACCAAGTGCTAGGATTAAAGGTGTGCACCACCACCCCTGGCTTAGCAGAAGGAACTATTTATACCTCTCCTGGGATGTGGGGAATGTGGCTAGAAGGGTTTCCTCCTCACAGAACTGAGGAAATGATGTGGCTTTCAGAAACAGTTGATTCAAAGCATATGCTACTTTTCTTTTTATGCCAGTATAAAGTCTTTAATCAGCTAATGAACACACACTGGACAATCAGTCTCAGGTCATATGCTACTTTTATAATACCTGTTTTTCCTCAGAATCTTGGCTTTATTTGATGACCACTTATGTGGTCATCAGAGAGATGTAATCTGGTGGGAACCCAACATATTCTCTGAATGATGACTCCTTAAAAGTTGGTTTGGTGGATACCATGTAATAATTCTTCTCATAACTTGTTAAGGACCTGAATACATCCTCTGTGACCACACTAAAGACAACATTTGGAAAAGTGACCCACATTTCCCACAGACCATTTCTGAATAAGAACTGAATAAATATGGCTTCTGAGAATAGACACTGACTTTGTAGCTTAACAGGGTCTAAAACTGGTTAAGACACAAGCTTCTTAACAAGCTCGTGATGGAATGTCTGGGTCACATTAATTTAGGTGGGTTGGCCCACCTTCAGTGTGAGGTACTAGGTTGCATACAGAGGACAGGGGCCGATCATCACTCTCTTCTGACTGCAGATACGCTGTGACCATTTGCTGCAAGCTCTTGCTGCTATGGCCTCCCTGCTGTGGAACCATGAAGTGTGAGCCAAGGCAGACCCTTGCTCCCTCAAGTTTTCTTCTCAGGTATTCTGTCATAGCAGTGAGACAAGTGACTTATACAGGATGCATTAAGGATAATGCACAGCTTCATGTCATGGTCTCTTTTTTTCACTCACAGACACCCCTGTCCATGAGATGCTACTTGGCTTAGTGGCTCTCTGAAACTGTGGAGGAAGAATCAATGGCCCCTTTGCTCTTGCATGGATCTTGGCCCCTTTCACCCACATTTACAACAGCCTTTGTACATTGTTTCCTAGGAGCAGAAATCTCCTTAGGCCTTTTCCTTTCACAAGTAGGAAGCTTAGCTGAGTGGGTCTTGCTCTGAGGGTGCTCTTTCATTGTTCAGGTGCCATAAAGTCTAAGATGTGTGGCTGATAACAGTTCAGCGACGTGTGCACAGATCATCTTTTTTTCTTTTTTTTGGTGGCCCATCTAAATTTGAAGCTGGAGAGATGGCTCTGGCTGCTCTTGTGGATGCCCTAGTTTTGGTTTCTATCAACTACATGGCAGCTACTGTTCACTGCTCCATGGGGATCCACTGCTCTCCTCAGTCTCTACTGCCATAAAACACACACATAAAATTAAAAGAAATTACACTTATTAAAAAATTAAAGTTATGTCTTTTAAAAAGTACAGATTCTGGAAGACAGAAATGTAGCGACATAAAAATTAGTCAACTTGGCTTGGTAACACATCCTTTAATCCCAGCATTGAGGAGGGAGAGGAAAGTTAGTCTACATAATGAGTTCCAGACCAGCCAGGGATAAATACCGAAACTGTCTCATACAGAAAAAAAAGGGGAGGAGGGAAATTAATACTACAGTTTATGATGGAGAAATTGAGAAATTTAAGTAAATACTATAAACTGTTTGGTTTTAAAAACATTTTTCCTAATTTATTATTCATTTATGCATACATGTATGTGATTCTATGAGTTTATGTTCACCATATGTGCAGGAGCCTGTGTAGGCCATAAGACAGAGTCAGATCTCCTGGAACTGAACTTACTGCTGTGAGCAGGCACGTGGGTGCTAAAAATCAAACCTGGGTCCTCTGCAAGAGCAGTAAGTGTTCTTAAGTACTGAGTCATCTCTCCAGCCCAAATATTTGTTTTGTGTTTAAATCTATTTTTATGTATGGCGACATGTATATACATATTGTCAATTGGTGCTTATATTTTTATATATTTTTTTAAGATACCAAATTGGCACATAAGATGAATAAGTTCTCACACAAATTCAAAATGTTGTTGGACATGGCAGTAATGCCTTTACTCCCAGCACTTGGGAAGCAGAGGAAGGCAGATCTGGGTTCAAGAACTGCCTGGTCTACATAACAAGTTCCAGGCCAGCCACAACTACATAGTGAGACCTTGTTTCAAAATAATAATTATAATTATAGTAATAATAATAAAAATACTAAAATGGTGAATCAGACCAAATTCTTGCTATTTCATAAAGTAACTAGAGTTTTTTTTTAATTTTTTTTATTTCTGTATGTGCATGAATGTACTGTCTGCATGCAAGTTTGTCCACCCATGCCGCGGATGTCAGAAGAGGGTGTCGGATTCCCCTGGAACTGGAGTTCTCCTGGAATTGGAGTTTCAGACGGTTCTTGGCAGCCATGTGGGTGCTGGGGATTGAACCCGGGTCCTCTGTAAGAGTGGTCGGCGCTCTTAACCACTAGGCCATCTCTCCAGCCCCATAACTAGAGTTTTAAACTAGAACATCCTGATCGTGGAAATCAGGACAAGTTAAGTTTGGCCACCAGTCCCAATATTCCAATAAAATGAACTGTAATAACAAGGGAAAGAAGAGCAATCTGTAGTCAATATAGCTATGACAACAAATAAAGAGGTCTGGTAGAACCAGAATGGACATTTGGTAACTGACAAAAAAAAAAAAAAAAAAAAAAAAACGAGTTCTTTTAAAAAGGTACTGAAACTGACAGACATAAATTATGTTTTGGTAAACCTAAAGAGGAAAAGGGGGAAATACTTTCAGATGGGAAAAGACTTTTGGTGATACCATTGTCCTAAAGTAAGGAAATGAAAGGGGACAAGGAGATGACTCAGCTTGTAAAGGTGACCTGATTCACCTTTTGTTAATGTTTAAATCTGGGATAAACAATATAAAAAGAGAGAAATTTAGATTCTAAATTTATCCTCAATCTTAAAAATTAAATTTAAAATATATATTAAATTGGATTTGTGATTTATAATATTTGTTCTTCCTAATTTAATTCTTAATCAGTGATTCACATTTTAAAAAGCTTTTCATTTGATTTAGTTTCAACAAAGCAGTGACTTTTTCATAATCTTGTTCAGACCTATGGATAATTAATTGTCCTAAATAAATTTTTAAAAGTTTTTTATTTTAAATAAAAGAAAAAGGAAAACACTGTTTTCTCTTTTGTTTGTAAAAAGTTTTAAAACTAGCCGGTCGTGGTGGCACATGCCTTTAATCCTAGCACTCAGGAGGCAGAGGCAGGTGGATCTTTGTGAGTTCAAGGCCAGCGTGGTCTACAGAGTGAGTTCCAGGCCAGCTGGGGCTACAGGGAGCCCGTCAGAAAAAAAGACCAAAAAAAAAAGAAAAGAAAAGAAAAGAAAAAAAGTTTTAAAACTAAAAATACTAAATAGGAAAAAGTAATAAAGTTATTGATAATGGACTGTCTTTATAATATCTTAAAAAATAAGTTTATTTTTATTTTTATTTTTTTAAGAGGCAATGCTTAGTCATGTGTTTATTGTTCTATTATTCCAAGTCTTCTGTAGGCTTGAAATGTTTCAAAATAAAAGGCTTAGAGAACCATTTTAAAATAAAAGTTTAAAACATAAAAAGAAAGTTGTTTACAACCTGGGAAAGTAGCTGCATTGGTAGAATGGTTGCTTAGCATGCATGAAACTCTGGAGTCAGTGTCTAGGACCACATAAATCTGGTATGGTGGCCCAAGCCATTAGTTCCAGCACTCTGGAGGTGGGAGAAGGAGGACTGGAATTTCAAGGTCATCCTCCATTACATAAAAAATTCAAAGCCAGCCTGTAATCCCAGCACTCCATTTCTTTTTAAATCTTTAAGTCAAAGCTAAAAATGTATACTCTTTTTTTTGTTTTGTTTTGTTTTGCTTTTTGAGACAGGGTCTCCCTTTAGTTTCAGCTGGCCTGGAACTCACTATGTAGACCAGGCTGGCCTTGAACTCACAGAGATGCACCTGCCTCTGTCTCCCAAATGCTAAGATTAAAGGCATGCACCACCACGCCCAGCAAAATATATACTCTTAAGAGAATTTTACACTTAAACTATAGTTAGTGGCAAAAACAAAAAGGGAGAAACTTAATTATTTAGCACTCACAAAAAGTTAATTCTTACAACAGGTGAAAATTTTATTTATAAATGTTATTATGTCTTATGGCAATAAAAGGGAGGTGTGAAAGGATATAGAAATGGAAATATTTTAGTAGAAAAGATTTATAAATAAATATTAAGATGACTGGATGCTTCAAGAACAGAAGGACAAAAATGTTTAAATGATAAAGTTCTAATAAGCACTGAATGTTTTGAGAGACATTAGAAAATATGTATTTATGTATGTATATATATTGATAGGACAAAATTTTTGCTGAAATTTTTTTGAAAACCAGAATGGTGACAACACACTTTTGGTCCCTGTAGATGAACCACTGCTTTGGATGGTCTGCATAATGATTTTACAGTTGTCCAGTGACTTTCTGTGACCCATGTGTTCACTGGATTTCTACAGAGGTGTTTTCACATTCCACTATTTCTAGTACAGGAAATTTTCTTTGATTGTGATTAATGTTCTAAATATGCATCATCCCCTTTACTTTTAGGTGTTTATCCACAGGGTGGTTCTCCTCCAATGTTATGACAAATAGGTGTCACTACTGTTCCTGAATTTAAACATCTTAAATATGTTCATGTTACTATGGATACTTACTCTTCAATTTCCTGGACCAGAACGCTTAAAATAATAAAATAAATAATAGTAATAGTAATAATAATAATACATGTAATTGGCCATTTGTTACAGGAATTTGCTATTTTATCATGTGCTCTACTTGCAATGTTTTTATTTTTGCTTCCTTTGGCATAGTTCATAAAACCGTATACCTTACAATTCCCCAGGACAAGCAATCATGGAATAAAAACATGTTACTTTAAACAGTATTTAAAAGAAAAAACAAAAAGGGGGAATATTAGGCATTCTAGACAAACCATGGACAGGTTATCTAGAGCTTTGTACACTTTAAAGTTTTCAATATTAGCAGAAGAGGGACCAATGCAATGGGGCACCATCAAGTGAAGGACTGCAAGGTCAGATCCCACTTCCAGTGCCAGTATTGTATAAGCAGTGATTTTACCACCTGGGTACATTAAAGTGTTGAGTAAAGGATATGCCAGTGTCTATAGGAACAGGGAATGTGAAGCGAATTGTTTCTATCCTTTAGGGGCTGTTTTTTGTAGAAATATGAAAAAGAGGTCTTTAACCAGGCAAATGATGGATCGGGAGGTTGGTAGATTGTCTCATTTACGGAGCTGTTATGGTCACAATTGTCTTGGTAAAACTTCTTGTGTCTAAAGGGTTGGATTCCAATATATGTTTGCATTGGACCCAAAATTGGCTGCTGAAAATTTGTTTTGTGTAAAGGGGGATCCATTTCTTCCTGGTCCTCTCAAGAGGCTCTTGATGAGACCAGTTGTGACTCATCTTGCTTATTTAATAAAATATTGTCTAGGTGCTGGGCATGGTGGCACACGCCTTTAGTCCCAGCACTCCAGAGGCAGAGGCAGGCAGATCTCTGTGAGTTCAAGGCCAGCCTGGTCTACAGAGTGGTGAGCTCCAGGCCAGCTGGGACTAAAGGGAGACCCTGTCTCAAAAAAGACCAAAAAAAAAATTTTTTTTACTGTACTGTTTTTATACATCATATTTCAGTATTTTGCATACTGCTTTATATTAGCTTGCAGTGTGTAAAATTACAAATGACTGTCAGCCTAAGGAGGCATACAGAAGTAAGGAGAGAGACAACTCCTTCCTCAACACCTCTCCCAGTCCTGATGGAGGTGACATCTTGACAGGACACATAAGGATTTTGACTTAGTCTGAGGATTGTGGCAGAGGTTAAGCAATTGGACCCTGTGGCCAGTGAGTCAACTCTGAAGTGGCCACTCTGCCTCTGGTGCTTCTGTTGACAAGAAGTATTGAACCTTAAGTCCATGTCATAAACAACACTCAATTTCCACTCTCCTTCCTATTGCAAGCTGACTTATTGTTAGGAATGCCTGTTTCCTTCAGGGAATCTGATGCCCTATTTTGGCCTGCACTAGCACTGCACTAATGTGCACAAAACCACACTCAGAACACATATACATAATAATAGGAACAAAATCTTTAGGGGAAAAAAGTGGATTGTTTCCATTTCTCCTTCACTACGGATGTCAGAACTCAGTTTTCTTTTCACCATTCACTTCAACACTGCTGCAGCACCACTGGATTTGGCATTTGCTTCGTGCGAGTGTGGAGAGTAGTATAAGGGAAGCCTGTGTAGATGGACTCTGCATCATCCACAGGTCACCAGTGATCAATTCTGGCAGCTACTCCAGATTCAAAAGAGAAGCCAGGAAGTGAAGGCATCCTTTAGGCTGACAGGGTAGTCTTGGCTCTCACACCAGGCTGAAAAGAATGACTACTCCTAGAATAACTTCTTCCCCTTCAGGTCCATCTCATTACTGGAAAATAGTGCTGGGTTTCTTTTCCTGGGGACGCATGAATAAATGTCTACTGACCTGACACAAGGAACCAGCAGACTAACATAATAATTCTAACACAGTCTAAATGAGAGAACCAGAGTTTATTGGGTTCACATACAGGAGTATGAATCAGGGGCGATAAAGATGAGTAAATCAAAGACAGAGATATTACTGAAAAGGCTAACCTTAGACATGATTACCTCTCAGTCACAATGCTGGGATTCAACTGGTCAGTCAGTTGCAAGAAGCTCAGTGGTGGGAAAATCTCAGGCTCACATCAATTATTTCTGCTTATACAACCTTGGGAAGGGCTATGCAATCACGCAAGCTTCAGCTCTGTCGGCCTTGCGAGGTGATTACTTACTGCCAGTTATGAGCTGCCCCCTTCCTTCTGGGAGGGAAGGTTTCAGTTCAGAGGAAATCTACTACACAGCACACAGAAGATTCTCCAATTAACCTGTCAGTGGTCATACTTTTTTCTTATTGCATGTTGGGAGGGGGTTGTTTTTACTTTTCTTGTCCATGTCTAGGAAGAGATTCACGTACCACAAACATCTCTCAAATTCATCATTTCTGAGGTTGATATGTAATCACCAGCCCCCCCTTTTGAGACAGGGTCTCTGTAGCTCCAACTGGCCTGAAACTCACTATATAGACTAAGCTGGCCTTGAACTTAGCTGCCCTCTGTCTTCTGAGTGTCATTGTGCATGCCCATTGACACAGAACTCTTGATTCACATGCTTCAATATTCTGAGAACTGAGATTATGTGTTTCTGTCCTTACACTGGTTTATGCAGTCCTTGGGACCAAACCTATTAATTCATATACGCCAAGAAAGCACCTCATTTACACTGTCTTTTTCTTACTCTTTTTATTATTTTTCTTTCTTTGACAGTGGTCACTCTGAAGCCCAACCTAGCCTGGAAATCACTAAATACACCCCACTCATATCTCACAGAGACTCTCCTGCCTCAGCCTCCCGGGTGCTAAAATTACAGGGGTGAGATACCATACCCAGCTCTTAACAGGCATTTTTATATTACTAAAGAAAATGTTGAAAACATTATTTAAAATATCCTTACAAGCAGGGCTTGTTGGCACAGGCCTTTTATCCCAGTACTCTGGAGGCAAAGGCAGACAGATCTCTGGGAGTTCAAGGCCAGGCTGGTCTACATAGCAAGTTCCAGGTCAGCTGGGGCTACAGAAAGATCCTGTCTGAAAAACACTAAAGAAAAAAAAAGTTTTTCTCCATCATGAATTTTTCATATTTTCTCCAGGAACCAGGACTACAAATGGCTTTCCCACACTGTTTCCATGAGTAGGAATTCTGCCCATTATAAATGATTTCATGTGTTTCCAGGTAACTAGGAGTACAGAAGACTTTTCCACATTGTTTACATAGCTAAGGATTCTTGCAAGTATGTATTCTTTCATGATGTTTCAGTTTACTAGAAGCCCTAAAGCCTTTCCCACATTCCTTACATTCATAGGGTTTCTCTCCTGAGTGTATCAATTCATGGTATCGAAGGGAACCATAACAAGTAAAGCCTTTCCCACATTGCTTACATACACATTCTTTAGTATGGACTAGTTTATGCTTTCTAAAAACACTGTCAGAACTGAAAGTTTTCCCACACTGTGAGCACTCATAACGTTGCTCTCCAGTGTGAGTCCTTTCATGTTTTCTAAAGGTACCAGAACAAGCAAAAGCCTTCCCACATTGCCTACATTGGTAGGGCTTTTCTCCACTGTGCATCCTTCCATGGAATCGAAGTGAACTGCTATCAGTGAAGGCTCTCCCACACTGTTCACAGACATAGGGCTTCTCTCCAGTGTGAATTCTTTTATGTGTTAGAAGGGAACTGGAACGGGAAAAAGTTTTGCCACAGTGGTTACACACATAGGGCCTCTCTCCACTGTGGATTCTTTCATGTGTTTGTAGGGAAAAGCAACAAGAATACCCTTTCCCACACTGCTTACATATGTATGGTTTTTCTCCAGTGTGATTTCGTTCATGTACATGAAGTTGAGTAGAAGTAATGAAGGCTTTTCCACATTGCTGACATACATAAGGTTTCTCTCCAGTGTGATTTCGTTCATGTTCACGAAGCTGAGTAGAAGTAATGAAGGCTTTCCCACAATACTGACACACATAAGGTTTCTCTCCAGTGTGAATTCGCTCATGTACATGAAGTTTACTAGAAGTAATGAAGGCTTTCCCACACTGTTTACATGCATAGGGTTTTTCTCCAGTGTGAAGTTTTGTATGCTTGCGAAGAGAATCAGAACGAGTAAAAGCTTTTCCACACTGGTTACATGCATAGGGTCTCTCTCCAGTGTGAGTCTTTTTATGATTTAAAAGGGAATCAAAACGAGTAAAGGATTTTGCACACAGTTGACATACATAAGATTTCTCTGCACGGTGACATTGTTCATGCCTTTGCAAGAACCTGGGAGAACTGAAAACTTTCCCACGTGGTTTACATTCATGTGTTTTTCCTCTGGAGGCACTCCTTTCATGATTTTGACCAAGGCTGAAGTCTTCACCACACTGCTCATCTTTATAGCATTTCTCTCCAATGTGAGTACTCTTATTTATCCCAAATTCCTTATTTTCATACAGTTCCTTTCCATATTTCCGATCTTCATAGCATCTGTGCCCTGAGTCAGACTGAAGGAGCACACTTAGAGACACACGGCCAAAGACTACTTTGGCACACCCACTGTTCTCACAGATACGTATTCCTGAATAAGAGTTCTGCTTCCCAATGCCCTCTGTACTGAAGTTAAAGATTTCTGCACATTGATGACTTTCCCTATATTCACAGAGTTTCTCCACCTGCTGACAGCTACAAGAAAACAAATGGGCATTATCAAGATTTTGCTCATAAATGGTTTACACTAGACTTACGTAAATGCTGGATCTATCCTCTGTGAGAATTATTTAACATCTGACCTGAATGCTCTGCCACTTGATTTGAGAACAGCTACAGTAAAACAGTCATCTTCATGAGTGTTCTCCTACCTCCATGTGTGACAAACATGTCAATGACACATTTCAATACCCAACACTGTGAACAATTTTAATGCATACCACCAATGACCAAAATCACAGTTCATTTTGAACTACTTGAATGTCCACCATGAGATATGTTAACAATTGTCCTTATTCCAAAAAGAAATTCTATTTTTGTTTCATATATAGGTTATACCTACAGCCTACAGCTGAATCAAGATTTCAGTTTCAAAAATATTGTTTCTGGAGCAAAGTTGTATACATGAAGCACCATAAAGTCTCACTTTTGACATGTGATGTTCTAGTCGTTTCCAGTAGAGGAATATTTGCAATGCTTAACATGTTTTCAGTTGTGCAGAAAATTTCCTAGATTAATTCCATTCGAATCTGTATATATATGTATCCTTTGTTCCTTGTAAAATGTTAGATCATAAACTGGGTGGTGTGAAGCACACCTTTAATCCCAGCACTTCAGGGGAAGAGGCAGGTAGATCTCTGTGAGATAAAGGCCAGCCTGGTCTACTCAACAAGTTCCAGGTCAGCTGAGGCCACAGGAAGACTGTCTCTCAATGAAACAAAACAAAGCAAAACAAAACAACAACCAATAAAAGACACAAAGAAGTCTGATCATAGCACAATAATGGAGGACATTTCCTGAGGTAAAACTTACCTTAGTTTTCTTAGGGAATTTTGGTACTCCTTTTCAATGTGTTCATGTTTCCAGACACTTCCTGAAACACAGACCCAGAGCAATCATCATAAAGTATAACATGGCAATACAAATATTACTAATCTAGTCTACCTAAATTTGTGGTATGAAGCCATCCCATCCCACATATTCACCTGATTGGTCCTTTACCACATTTTAATTCATGCAGCAGCACTGATCAGCCAGAAGTATTTCTCTGACTGGCTAAGAGAACGATAACATATTTACCTACAAAGGCCAGGTTTCTCAAGGTTTGCTGCATCACGAGCTTGTAGAGGTTTTTCTGAGATGGATTCAGCATAGCCCATTCCTGCAGGGTGAAGTTCACGGCCACATCCTCAAAACGCACTGACTCCTAAAACAGCCCACATACATTTCCACAGGAAGGTGTGAGCTTTACAGTACTGGAGATCTAGCCTTAATTCATTACAAGTTCACATAATTGCACATGTGTTCAATTCTTGTCTATTCATCACATTCTTACTGTTTATACATACTAGGATTCTTGCACACAGAAAATCTGACAGTAGATTGGAGCATAATGTGACTCCCCTTACCCTCATACATTATGCTATCTTCTCTTCGTACATTGGGTCACCTTAACAAAACTCATACAAAATGTTTATCTAATAACCCCAAAACTTTACTCTTAGAATTGTAGAAGGAAGAGCCAGGAGTTTCTTTAATTCCAACACTTGGAAGGCATAGACAGGTGAATCTGAGTTCAAGGGCAGCCTGGTTTACATAGCAAGTTTGAGGCCACCCAGGGCTACACAGTGAGGCTTTGCCTCAGAATAGCAATAACGAATTTGGGAGGGAAGATGCAAAAGGGATTTTTTTTTTTTCAGACAGGGTCTCCCTGCAGCCCCAGCTTGCCTGGAACTCACTCTGTAGACCAGGCTGGCCTGGAACTCACAGAGATCCACCTGCCTCTGCCTACCAAGTGCTAGGATTAAAGGTGAGCGCCACCACCCCTGGCTTAGCAGAAGGGACTATTTATACCTCTCTGGGATGTGGGGAATGTGACTAGAAGGGTTTCCTCCTCACAGAACTGAGGAAATGATGTGGCTTTCAGAAACAGTTGATTCAAAGCATATGCTACTTTTCTTTTTATGCCAGTATAAAGTCTTTAATCAGCTAATGAACACACACTGGACAATCAGTCTCAGGTCATATGCTACTTTTATAATACCTGTTTTTCCTCAGAATCTTGGCTTTATTTGATGACCACTTATATGGTCATCAGAGAGATGTAATCTGGTGGGAACTCAACATATTCTCTGAATGATGACTCCTTAAAAGTTGGTTTGGTGGATACCATGTAATAATTCTTCTCATAACTTGTTAAGGACCTGAATACATCCTCTGTGACCACACTAAAGACAACATTTGGAAAAGTGACCCACATTTCCCACAGACCATTTCTGAATAAGAACTGAATAAATATGGCTTCTGAGAATAGACACTGACTTTGTAGCTTAACAGGGTCTAAAACTGGTTAAGACACAAGCTTCTTAACAAGCTCGTGATGGAATGTCTGGGTCACATTAATTTAGGTGGGTTGGCCCACCTTCAGTGTGAGGTACTAGGTTGCATACAGAGGACAGGGGCCGATCATCACTCTCTTCTGACTGCAGATACGCTGTGACCATTTGCTGCAAGCTCTTGCTGCTATGGCCTCCCTGCTGTGGAACCATGAAGTGTGAGCCAAGGCAGACCCTTGCTCCCTCAAGTTTTCTTCTCAGGTATTCTGTCATAGCAGTGAGACAAGTGACTTATACAGGATGCATTAAGGATAATGCACAGCTTCATGTCATGGTCTCTTTTTTTCACTCACAGACACCCCTGTCCATGAGATGCTACTTGGCTTAGTGGCTCTCTGAAACTGTGGAGGAAGAATCAATGGCCCCTTTGCTCTTGCATGGATCTTGGCCCCTTTCACCCACATTTACAGCAGCCTTTGTACACTGTTTCCTAGGAGCAGAAATCTCCTTAGGCCTTTTCCTTTCACAAGTAGGAAGCTTAGCTGAGTGGGTCTTGCTCTGAGGGTGCTCTTTCATTGTTCAGGTGCCGTAAAGTCTAAGATGTGTGGCTGATAAAACAGTTCAGCGATGTGTGCACAGATCATCTTTTTTTCTTTTTTTTGGTGGCCCATCTAAATTTGAAGCTGGAGAGACGGCTCAGCTGTGAAGGACTCTGGCTGCTCTTGTGGATGCCCTAGTTTTGGTTTCTATCAACTACATGGCAGCTACTGTTCACTGCTCCATGGGGATCCACTGCTCTCCTCAGCCTCTACTGCCATAAAACACTCACACACATAAAATTAAAAGAAATTAAACTTATTAAAAAATTAAAGTTATGTCTTTTGGGGGGGCAACTTTTTTGAGTCAGGGTCTCCCTGTAGTCCCAGCTGTCCTGGAACTCACTCTGTAGTCCTGGCTGGCCTTGAACTCACAAACATCCGCCTGTCTCTGCCTCCCAACTGCTAGGATTAAAGGCATGTGCCACCAAGCCCGGCTAGAATCTGTACTTTTAAATTTAAAAGACATAATTAACACCCGGCTTGGTGGTGCCGGCCTTTAATCCCAGCACTTGGGAAGCCCAGGCAGGCAGATATCTGTGAGTTCAAGGCCAGCCTGGTGTACAGAGTGAGTTCCAGGCCAGCGGGGCCACAGGGAGACCCTGTCTCAAAAAGAGAAAAAAAAAGAAAAGAGAGAGAGAGAGAGAGAGAGAGAGAGAGAGAGAGAGAGAGAGAAGTTATAGCTTTGTCAGAAGGCTGGGCAGGAAGCTCATGCCTTTAATCTCAGCACTTAGCAAGGGCAGATTGAAGTGGATCTGAGTTCCAGGCTAGCATGTTCCAGATGCTCCATGACTATACAGTGAGATATTTAAAACAAACAAACAATGAAAATCAAAATTAAATCTAAATTTGACTTTTGGGTTATCAACAATAGGTAAAGTGAAGGCAAAAGTAAGTAGCAGGGCGTGATTACAGACAAAGAACAAGCCCTATTGACACCCTCAGCCCTGGGAAATATGGTATACTTGGTGTCTCAGAGGATCCCACACACAATAAGGCTTTCGAACTCCCACTATTTGCCTCAACAATGAATACCTGACTGATCAGAAGAAATGAAATACTTGACTGAATAGATTTTCCTTAGGTATGTCTCTTTTCTCAAGCTCTATGACTAATGACTCCTCCCATCCTGAGCCAGCACACTCCAGTCCATTACTGTGAAGCTGCGGACAGTAGGAGCTCAATGAAAAGCATGCACTGTGATAGAGGAGCTGGTTCTTACACTCTTCAACACCCAGGCTGTCTCTCCTCTTTGCTGCTCTTTGTCCTGCCTTCCCAATCTTTCCTCATTTTTAAGAAAAGCCCTCATCAGCCTAACTCCCGGGAAGCTGGCAGACATAACACTTGGGGCTTTTCCCTACTGCAATATTCCTTTATATACAATCATGGTCTATCTCCGTCAGGACTTTGCATGCTAAAATAATGCCTAGAGACAATCCAAGGGCAGTAACAGTTATGATAGAGACCAACCCCAGTCACCTATGCATGTGGATCCTCCTTCTCAGTGAGTTTGGCAATTAAAGAGAGCTTGGAAATTCAGGGATCTATTGCTAGTCTTAAAAACCATGGTGTCTGGGCGTGGTGGTGCACACCTTTAATCCCAGCACTTGGGAGGCAGTGGCAGGTAGATCTCTGTGAGTTCAAGGCCAGCCTGGTCTACATAGCAACCTCCAGGCCAGCAGAGACCAAACGGAGACCCTGTCTCAAAAAGAACAAAACAACAACAAAAAAAGAACCATGGCTTGGGCTAGAGAGTTGGCTCAGCAGTTAAGGCTGCTTTTTCAGAGGGTTCAATTCCCAGCACTCACAAGGCAGCTAACAACCATCTGTAACTCCAGGTCCGGGGGAATCTGACACTCTCTTCTGACCTCCTCAGGCATTGCATGACAGGGCTGTACTTACACACATGCAAGCAGTACCCTCACACACATAAAATAAAAATAGTATTTTTTAAAAAAGAACCCTTGGGCTGGCGTGGTGGCACACGCCTTTGTTCCCAGCACTGGGGAGACAGAGACAGTTGGATCTCTGTGAGTTCAAGTCCAGCCTGTTCTGCATAGTGAGTTCCAGGCTAGCTGGGGCTACAGGGAGACCGTCTCAAAAGAACTAATTAATTAATTAATTAATTAAAAATAACCTTTGGCCTAGGCTCACCAGTTAAGAACTGTTCTTGCAGTGGACCCAGGCCTCTTCCAGCATTGCACTTGTGTGTACTTACATGCATGCAGACAAAACATTCTTATATATAAAATAAAAATAAATAAAATTGTCTTTGGTCTTTTTGAGACAGGGTCTCCCTGTAGCCCCAACTGTCCTGGAACTCACTGTGTGGACCAGGCTGGCCTTGAACTTACAGAGATCCGCCTGCCTCTGCCTCTGCCTCCAGAGTGCTGAGATTAAAGGTGAGCACCAAGCCTGGCATATATAAATAATTTTAATTAAGCCAGGCATGGTGGCATACCCCTTTAATCCCAGCATTCAGGGTATGGATCTCTGTGAGTTTCAAAGGCAAATCTGGTCTACAGAGAGAGTTCCAGGCCATCTGGGGCTACAGGGAGAACTTGTAGAGGCCATTTTCTTTGAATCTTTTACACTCACAGGAAAAGCAGTTGCCAAGGAGTTGAAGGAGAGCTGGAGAGAAAAAAATAAGGCCGAAGGCTGAGGGTTTCTCAGTGTGACTGCATGGACTACAAGCTTTGTGGCTGCGCCAGGCCTAGAAGGAAAAATACTGACCCAAGTTACTCCAATTAGAATAGAATGGCCAAGAAAGGATTTTCTTTTTTTTTTTTTTTTTTTTTTTTGAGGCAGGGTCTCACTATGTTTATACCTCTGCCTGGCTTGGAACTCCAAGAGATCTGTCTGTCTCTGCTTCTCCTTCCCAGGACTGCACATCTTCTCACACTCCGAAGGTACTAGCAACCAGTGGATAAATTCTTTATGCTAATATGCAATGACACAGAAAATGTAATAATAAATTATATCAAAAGGACCAGAAACATCAACCACAATGGATGCACCCCACCCAGGACTTGTAAATACTAAATTATGGCACGCACTTTGCCTAGTCACAGATCAACCTCAAGACAGTCTCCAGGAAACAGCACAGTAAAAGGCTCCAGAGCTCCAGTCAAGGGCTGCTTCTCCTGGCCTGGACACTAGGGCCAAGTTAAGCTGCCGGGTACACCGCCCACCTAACAGTCTGCACTGCACCAGGCAGACTTCAGTTTCTTTGAGCTTGTCAACTTCAGGACAAATTTCTGAATTCTGCACTCTTTAAACTGTCTTAGCCGTTCTGTAATCTGCACATCTGTCTATCACTGTATAAAATTTTAACATGTGATCTTTAGTTAATCAGAGTAAGAGAACCGTCATTGCCAGGTCTCGAGCAACAAAGCCAACAACGAGGGTAAATTAACTGTTTATTCAGTAAATTCTGACATTGTGGAAAGCCACAAGGTTGTGTGCCTCTCACTGTACATATAGCATGCTCAGAATACGGAGTCATCACACAGAGAGAAAGATGGGCTTCTTAGTGCTTCTTCCATGGTCATCTTACTGGAAAGCAGCAACCCACTCCTGTCTGCCCCTTCCTTCTAGGACTCAATTTCAGTCACAGGGCACTCACTCTCTGGACCAGAGTCCTGCATGATCCACCATCCTCCCTATGGGAAACCACCCCAGGAACCTGCCTGAGACCCCCACAACATCAGCCCCAAACCTTTCCCCTCCAAAAAAAGAGAAAACTAAAAATAGAAACCTCAAGTCTGTAAGGGAGGGTGAAATGCCCGATCCGGAGCTGAGAGGAGCTTCCTGCCTACCCAGGCCCGGGGCCCTGGGGAGGTTGGGACTGTATCCACTAACGTTTATTCTCCAATGGTTTCTATTTCCTTAAACACACCCTGCAGCTCCGCAGCGCGTCCGAACCCCACCCCAGTCCCGAGTCTCCCACGCCCCTCGCCGCCTCCGCCCAGGCTGTGGACACGCCGCGCTGTGGATGCTCGGCTGCACAGAGAGGCCGCGGAGCAGCAGGGAGCGCTCAGCATGGCCAGGACCGCGGCTCTGGCTGGGGTCCAGCTCCGCCTGGCGGGACCCGGGCAGCGAGGCCCAGCGGAGCCGGAAGAGACTCGGCCGCAGACGGAGCTGCCCCGCCCGGGGAGGCCGCGTCCCCAAGGCCGCCTCCGCTGCAGCAGCCTCCTCCCCCGCACACACCATGTCAGGAGAGGGCGTCCCGGGTCCTGAGCTCCGTAGACTGACGCGGGGACCGAAGAAGGAGACCGGATCTCTCTGACAAGACACAGATCTAGAACGTGGGGGTTGGAACGTGGCTTCTTTTTTTTTTTTTTTCCTTGAGAAGGTGGCTTCTTAAGCGCAGGGCAGGGCTCTGCTCCGAAGGCGACACTTGTCATTGGCCAGTTCACACCAACACAACTGCCAGGACTGGCCGGCAATCCCCCCACCGCTTCCTACCGACCAATGACTGAGGAGTGACGCCTTCCTGCTGGGGTGGAGCCGGGTGAACAGGTAAACTCAACCATTCCCTGTTCTCTACGTATATGGTGGAAATGGAGTATATGGTCCACAGCAAGTGGTCCTATCCTCATAGCCATCTCCTCACCCCGAACCAGTTTTAAATTGATTTTGTATTGTCTATTTTGTGTGTGTTTTTTCTTGATGTACTCTAGCAATCGAAATTAGCTAGGCATATAGTGGTTCACCTCAGTAACTGCAGCACCTGAGCGGTGAAGGCAGAGATCTAGAAGAGACGAAGTTACACGGTAAACTTGAAACCAGCTTGAAGTACATGAAGGCAGCGTCCCAAGAAACCATCAAAACAAAAATTATATTTCCACCGGGCGTGGTGGTGCATGCCTTTAATCCCAGCACTCGGCAGGCAGATCTCTATGAGTTCAGGGCCAGCCTGGTCTACAGAGTGAGTTCCAGGACAGCTGGGGCTACAGGGAGACCCTGTCTCAAAAAGAACAACAACAAAAATAAAATAAAAAAATTAAACAAATTATATATATATATATATAATACTATATATTGGTATATATATCAAGATATATATATACTATATATATAGTATATATACACTATATATATACTATATATACATATATATATATAGTATATATATATTATATATATATACTATATATACATATAGTATATATATAGTATATATAGCATATATATGTGTATATATATATACATATACATATATATATATATTGGAAATATATTTCCAAAGACCAAATAACTGCATTGGTAATAGTATTAGTATATGGGAAAATGGAGATGGAATATGTAAATCCCCAAGCACCTCTGACATCTTGGTGACAGTCATCACCTGGGAAGGAGAGGGGACACTAGAAGCTAAGCAGAATGGAAAGAGTGCACATCAGAGTTGTCCTTGCCATGCATGTGTCTGCATGGAAGTACAAGTTTGTGACATCTTTCCATTGTCAAATACTTACTTGTGTACTGGCTTTTTTGTGTGTGTGACAGGATCTATGTAGTCCTGGCTGCTCTGAAACTTGCTTTGTACACCAGGCTGGCCTTAAACTAAGAGATGGACCTGCCTCCATCTTAGAGTGCTGATGATTCCAGAACCCAGGTAAGGCAGAACAAAGGATAGGACATAACCTTCTGATTTCCATGAGTGGAATAGAAACACACACACACACACACACACACACCAATAATAAAATATTTTAAAAGATATTTATGTTCTGGGCATGGTGGTGTAGGCCTTTAATCCCAGCACTCAGGGTGCAGAGGCAGGTGGATCTCTGTGAATTTAAGGCCACCCTGGTCTATATAGTGAGTTCCAGGACAGCTGGGGCTACAGGGAGACCCTGTCTCAAACAGATCAAATATACATATACATATACATATACATATACATATACAAATATACTGATACAATACAAATAAATATCAGTTCACTAAGGAAACCAACACAATTTATAATAAAAGGAGAAATAACTACCTGATTTGATAGAAAAAGACATCAATGAGTAACCTGTACAGTTAAGAAATCTTACAAAATTCATGAAAAATGAAAGCAAAAACCAATCCTTCAGATTTTTATGTATTTTATTTTTATGTATATATGTGAGTGTATGCCACATGAATTCAGGAGGCCATAAGAGGGCACTCTTTCCTAAAGATGGAGTCAGTCACAGGGGCTTACAAACTTTCTCATGCAAATGCTGGAAACTGATAACCATAGGAACTTCTGGAAGATCAAAAGTCCTCTTCATGGTTAAGCCATCTCTATAGCCCCTGTGAATTCTTTATGAACACAAAATTTTGGTAACATTCCCTTCACAATGTATATTTTCTGCAGCATTCTAAAAGAAAAATGTGTACAGTCCTTCATATTACTAACATTTATCAAATTAAAATACAGAATTTTCAAAGGACTTTTCCCTATTTTCTATTGCTCTTGACTTTTTTTGTGCTTTTCAACAGCAAAGATTTTCACCTGGGATGGATTTGTGTATGTGTGCTAAACGAAAATTTGAACACCTCTTTCAAACAAATTACCACTCTATCCCCTGTCCTTTATCTGTGAATTAAACCAAAAGATGTTCATGTATATTTTTCATTTATAGGGGTTCTTCCCATGTTCTTGTAAGTGCTATCAGGGTGATAATGAAGCCTTTGAAAATTCCGCATTTAAAGTTACTACAGTGGATTGCGCATCATGTATGTGAAAGGAAGGCTTTCCAAGACTGCCTAGATATGAAGCGTTTCTCACAACAGTGACTACTTCCATATATTTGGAGGGAACAGGGAAGTAAAGTCTTTTCTACACTGCAAACACATACACACACAGGTTTTTCTGCAGTGTGAACTTTCTCATGTCTTCTCCAGGATCTGGAACTACAGAAGGCTTTACCATATTGCTTACTCACAGGGCTTTTCTGTAATGTGACTTCATGAACTTGAAACAACTTTTAGTATAAAAACAATTTCCACACAGTGATTTGTTTTTTCTTTTCAAGAAACCAAACATACAAGAGGTCACATTGGTAGCACAGAAACAGTTTTCCTCCAGTAAGGCTTTGCTTCTTTCTGTGAAAGCTACCAGGCCAACAAAAGATTTTCTCACATTATTTACAAACATGGGAATTCGTGCCACTGTGAATTACTTCATGTTTTTGTAAATTAGTCAAAGCGTTCCCTCATTGCTTATATACATTAGGCTTCTTTCCAGTGAATGCTCATGCATGTTGAGATGATTAGGAGCCTTTCCCACATTTTTTATATTTGGGGTTTCTCCACTATGCATCAATGCATGGTAATGAAGAGAACTTGAAAGACTGAAGGATTTACCATATTGCTTTCATACACATGGTTTCTCTCTCAAGTTTGAATCATCTTATGTTTTTGGAAAGTAAATCACAACTGAATATTTTATCACATTGTAAATGTATACAGAGTTTATCTCTAGTGTGAGTCCTTTCACAAGTTTGAAAGGTACCACAAAGGGTAAAAGTCTTCCCACATGCTTACATAAGTTCGATGCCACTGTTAGTTACTTTATGCCTTCTTAATTGAATCAAAGCCAAGAAGGCTTTCTCATGTTGCTTATGTAGATAGGGTTTCTCTCTGTTATTTTATGTTTTCAAAGGGAATGGTCAGAAATGAAACACTTTTCATATTACAAAAACACATAGTTCCTCTCCAGTGAGTCATTTCATGTCGCTGAAAAGAACAAGAACCTGGAAAAGTCTTCCCACATTTCTCCAGTGTGCATTCTTTCATGTAATCGAGCATGACTTTCATAAGTGAAAGCTTTTCCACACTGCTTGCATACATGGGGCTTCTCATCAGTGTGAACTCTTTTATGTCTTTGAAGGGAATAAGAACGAGTAAAGGTTTTTCCACACTGCTTACACACATAGGGCTTTTCGCCAGTATGAATTCTTTCATGTATTCGTAGGCAGCTGGAACGAATGAAGCCTTTTCCACATTGCTTACAAACATAGGGATTCATGCCACTGTGGATTACTTTATGTCTTTGAAACTGAGTCCAACTCATGAAAGTATTCCCACACTGCTTACATACATATGGTTTTCCTCCAGTGTGAGTTCGTTCATGTACTAGAAGATCAGAAGAAGCAATAAAGGCTTTCCCACACTTCTTACATATATAGGGTTTCTCTCCAGTGTGAATTCTGATATGCCTTTGAAGGGAAGCAGAACGAGGAAAACTTTTCCCACAATAATTACATTCATAGGGCTTCTCACCTGTGTGAATTATTCTATGCCTTAAAAGGGAATTCAAACGAGTAAAAGTTTGCCCACACTGATTACATACATAGGGCTTCTCCCCGGTATGAATTCTTTCATGTGTTTTCACAGAACTAGAACAAGTGAAACCTTTCCCACACTGGTTACAAACATAGGGGTATATGCCACTGTGAAATACTTCATGCTTTCGTAATTGAATCCAACGCATGAAAGCACTCCCACATTGCTTACATACATAAGGTTTTTCTCCAGTGTGAATTCTGGCATGAATACGAAAGTAACTAGAAGTAATGAAGGCTTTCCCACACTGATTACATACATAGGGTTTCTCTCCAGTGTGAATTCTTGTATGGCTTTGAAGAGAACTGGCATGACGAAAAGTTTTCCCACAGTGATTACACACGAACGGATCTCTAACAATGTGAGTTCTTTTATGTGTTTTAAGGGAACTGGGACAAGCAAAGGGTTTCCCACACTCTTTACACACAAACGGTTTCTCCCCAGAATGAATTCTTGCGTGTGTTTGTAGGTATGAGAGAAAAGTGAAAGCTTTCCCACACTGGTTACAAACATAAGACTTCTCCGCACGGTGACGTCGTTCATGCCTTCGCAAGTACCTGGAAGAACCGAAAACTTTCCCACACAGTTTACATTCGTGGTGTTTTTCTCCAGAGGCACTCCTTTCATGATTTTGATAAAGGCTGAAGTCTTCATCACACTGCTTATCTTTACACCATTTCTCTCCTATGTGAGTACTTTCATGCTTCTGAAAGGATAGGCAAGGACTGGAGGTGATCCCAAATACCTTATATTCATACAGCTCCTTTTCATATTCCTGATCTTCATATGATCTGTGCCCTGAGTCAGGTTGAAGGAGCACGCTTAGAGACACATGGCCAATGACTACTTTTGCACACCCACTGTTCTCACATATATGTACTCCTGAGTAAGAGTTCTGTGCCACAATGCCCTCTGTAGTGAAGTTGAAGATTTCTTCACACTGATGACTTTCTTGATGACTTTCTGTAAATTCAGAGAGTTTCTCCACCAGTTGACAGCTACAAGAAAGCAAATGGGCATTATCAAGGTTTTGCTCATAAATGATTTACCAGTAGAAATAGATGTTGGTTCTATGCTCTGTGAGAATTTTTTAACGTTTGAACCGAATGCTCTGCAACTTGATTTGAGGACAGCTACAGTAAAACAGTGGTCTTCATGAGTGTTCCTCTATCTCCATGTATGCCAAACAAGTTGACACATTTAAATATACATTTCAATACCAATACTGTGCACATCTTTAAAAATATTTTATTATTTTTTACTTTACATGTATGAGTGTATTGCCTGAATGTATATAAGTGCACCTATGTCATGCAATGCCCACAGAGGTCAGAAGAAGGCATTGGATTCCCCTGGAACTAGAGGTATGGGTGGTTGTTAGCCACCATGTGAGTACTGGGAATTGAATTTGGGTCTTCTGCAAAAGCAGCCAGTGCTTTTAACTGCTGAGCTATCTCTCCCTGTATCCTCATTTGTCCTGGAACTTGCTATGTTGGCCAGGCTGGGTCAATCTCACAGAGGTCCACTGGGGTCTGTCTTCTGAGTGCTGGGATTAAAAGAATGTGCCACCATGCCCAACCCCAATACGGTGCACAATTTTGATGCATAATATTGATGACCAAATTATGTTTCATTTTGAACTACTTGAATGGCCATAATGAAATATGTAATTGGCACCACTCTAAAAAGAAATCTCATTTTTATTTTATATATAGCTTCAACTCCACACTTGTAGGTAAACAAGATTTCAATTTTAATAATACTGTTTTTGAAGCAGAGTTGGCATCCATGAAGCATGATAAAGTATCAATTTTGGCATCATGATGTTCCACTTGACAGGCATATTTGGAATGTTTTAAGACTGCTGATGCTGAACATGTTTGTAATTTTGTAGAAACTTTCCTGAGATTAACCCAGGTTGAAGCTGGAAATATATGTATCTTTTATTTCACTATGAAATGTTCAATCATGCCATGACTCTTGCAGAATATGGCTATCTCTTGGGGCCATTTCTTACCTTATTTTGCTCCAGGAATTTGGGTATTCATTTTCTTTGTTATCATGGTCTGATTTGTTCTCTAAAATATAGACCCAGAGAAACCATTATGAATTATGATATTATAGTAAAAATATTAATAAGTTCTAGCTAAATTTATGGGATGAAATGACAACATCACACACATTCACTCAAATGCTCCTTTATCATATTTCAATTCATGCAGAAGCATCTTTTTCTCTTATTGATGAATTAAGAGAATAGTGACATATTTACCTATAGAAACCAGATTCCTCAAGGTTTCCTGCATCACATCTTTGTAGAGGTTCTTCTGGGATAGATTCAGCATAGCCCACTCCTCCAGGGTGAAGTTCACAGCTACATCCTCAAAGGTCACTGACTCCTAAAACAGCCCACACATACATTTCCACAAGGAAGTATGAGTAACACAGTACTGCAGATCTAGACGTCATAAGGAGTTGACGTGGTAAATGGTCTATGTTTTGGTCACGTCTTGGTCATCACAGCCTTACTGTTCACACATGCTTTCTCACACAGCAGTTCTGACAGTGGAGTGGAGATATCTGGTAAAGCAGCGGCAGAACAGAATCACCCTTGTCTTCAAAAGTTGTGCCAGTTTCTGATTGTATGCTGAGTCACTGTAACGATGTCTACAATAAATTCTGATTACCTAATTATTTAATAAAAGAAGCTCAACACTAGCTTTCTCAAAATGGCATATTCTTAAAAATTCGGAAGAAAATAGTTCTACTTCTCTGGGTATTGTGAACTGCTACTCAGTAGGATTCCTCCCCACATCAATCATCAGTTGATGCAAATCATATGCTACTTTTATAATACCAGTTTTCCCTCAGAATCCTTGCAAGATTTTCACATGGTCAAAGGAGGGAAGCTACCTGCTTAGAACCCAACATATTTAGAGGACAGAGAGATCAGAGCATCAGCATTCACTGCTCTGCTTCCTGGGTTAGGACCCAATGTGACCAAGTGCCTCATGCGCCTCATGCAGTGCCTTCCCTGCATAATGGTCTCTATCCTTCAACAGTGAGCCAAACAAGCTCTTCCTCCTTTAAGAGTTCTCCTTAGGTATTTTGTCACAATAACTAGACAGATAGCTTATACAATAACTAGACAGATAGCTTATAATCTGTTGACAATCTCCAATACAAATGGCAGTATTAATACAGTGAATTACCCTTAGTAATATTGCCGTTTGTATAATGAAATAAGGAGAATGGCACGTTTTAAAATTGCTGTCACTCACCACCATGTCAACGTTTACATGCATGTGGAACATTGTATAATTTCTACAACAAACTTTTAAGAAGTGTGATGGTTAGTAGGACACAAGCCTCTGACTCACCAATGAGGAATATGTAGATTTAAGGTTAGCCTCCAAGATATCATCGAGGGATTATCTTGATTATATTCACTGATGTGGGAACAAACATTTTAACTGTGAGGAGTACCATTCCCTGGGCAAGACATCCTTAACTGTACAAAATGGAGAAAGAGAGCTGAGCATTCATTTGTCACTCATGCTTCCTGATTCAATTATATGAGCAGTTGCTTCAAGATCCTGGTACTGTGTCTTCCTTGCCATGTGACCTAGAACAAACTCCTTTTTCAGTTGCTATCACAGCAACAAGAAAAGAAACTGAGACAGAAAACTAGTACTCCCAAATGGGGCTGTTGCTGTAAAAAAAAAAAAAACAAGGCATTTACTGCTTAGGCTTTAGGTACAGTTAATGTGAAGAATGTGGACAGTTTGGAACTTTGGGTTAGAGAAGTCTTTGAATACTGAAAGTAGAGCTGAATGGTATATGCTTGTGAAAGCTTGAAAGACAATAATGCCAAGAACATAATTGTAATTGATAAAGAAGTCAGGGCCACTGGAGGAAAATGTTCTGGGGCACAGTGGGACAACCGGAAAGGTGTCCTGAGCACAAAACCAGTCATCAGAGGCTCCATTCCGAAGTGGCAGCAGAACGTGGCACTGTCATCCACTTGGTACTGGTTTTGAAGGTATAAACGATGCAAAGGTGGACAAGTCATAGAGGGTAGCTGAGGCTAGACACCATACAGGAAGAGTACTCTCAAGAAGGTCCCAAGTTGTTACTGTGTGATGCTCTAAAAGTGGCCCTGGAAATTCCAGGATATTGGAGATGTCAAGACCTTGAGAAAGCTGCTAAGGATGACTAAGCATGAAGAAGAGCCAGTCTAAGAGGCAATCTATGTATGCTGTGGGTGGCAGAGCTGGAGTGGTGGGGCTACCTAACTGAGCCCTTTGGAATCCAGTCAGTCACACCAGACCTAGATGGTGGGCATGACGCTGCAGGATTTAGTGCTTGCCTTGCAGGATTTGGGTCTTGCTAGGGTCAAATTGTTTCTTGCCATGCCCTGTTTCTTCCATTTTGCTTTACTCTGCCATTATATATTGAAAGTACATAACCTGTTCTTTATTATAAGATATATTCAGACATGGGGCTACAGAGGCAACTCAGGGACTAAGAGCACTTGCTGTTCTGTTCTTCCGGAGGACCCAGGTTTTACTCCCAACACGCACAAGACAGCTCTGTCATCCTCTTCCAGCCATCTGAGGCACCACCAGTAAACATTGGGAATCAAGCACTCATACAAATAAAAATAAATAATTTTTTTAAAAGATACTTCAGGGGGGCTGAAGAGATGGCCTAGTGGTTAAGAGCGCCGACTGCTCTTGCAGTGGACCCGGGTTCGATCCCTAGCACCCACATGGTGGCTGAGAACCGTCTTTAACTCCAGTTCCAGGGAAAACCCACACCCTCTTCTGACCTCCGCAGCATTGCATGACACGGGTGCAAAAACCTACATGCAGACAGTACATTCACACATATAAAAAATAAATAAAATTAAATTTTAAAAAGATACTTCAGACTTTTTAAACATTTAAACTGTTGCCAGGCATGGTGACACATTCCTTTAATCCCAGCATTGGGAGGCAGAGGCAGGTGGATCTCTGTGAGTTCAAGGCCAACCTGGTCTACATAGTGAGTTCCAGGCCAGCTGGGGCTACAGGGAGACCCTGTCTCAAAAAACACCCCCCCAATTTTTTTTTATTTTGAACTAAAACTAATCAGAAGAGGGGGCTGGAGAGATGGCCTAGCAGTTAAGAGCACCGACTGCTCTTGCAGAGGACCCACGTTCAATCCCCAGCACCCACATGGCGGCTGAGAACCCTCTTTAACTCCAGTTCCAGGGGAATCTGACACCCTTTTCTGACCTCCGCGGCATTATACGACACGGGTGCACAAACCTACATGCAGACAGTACATTCATACACATACAAAAAAATAATAAATTTTAAAAAAACTAATCAGAAGAGACAAAGAGGATTGTTGCTTCATTCTGTTCAAAGAAACAATTGACCAAGGAGATACTACAATCATGAATATATATGCACCAAATTCTAGTACACCCAGTTTCATAAAAACAGCACTACAGAGCTGGAGAGATGACTCAGTGAGTAAAAGCCTTGGCTAGTTTTACAGAGGATCCAGGTTCAAGTCTCAGCACCCACATGGAAGTTAACGACTATCCTTGTGAATTCTTCTGACTCTCTTCTGAACTCCTCAGGCAGTGCATGACACTGGTGTACTTACACACATCCAGACAAGACACTCATACACATAAAATAAAAATAATAAATAAAATATTAAAAAGTACAGTACTACAGGGCTTTAAGACACAGAATAACCACAACTCAGTAAAACATAGGCACTTCAATATCCCACAGTCTGAATTAGGCAGCTCAACTGGACTAAGAATAAACAGAGAGACATCTGAATTAAATGATACCATATATCAAATGGATCTAACAGACATCTACCAAATAGTCCACCCAAGCACCAAAGAGTACATTGCCTGTTCATCTCCCCCATGGAACTTTCTCTAAAATTGATCACATACTGGGGCATAAAATAAACCTCAAACACACACACACACACACACACACACAAATTGAAATAATTCCATGCACTCTATCAGACCACAACACAATAAAGCTTAAAATCAACACCAAAAGAAACCCTAGTAACAGGGCTGGAGAGATGGCTCAATGGTTAAGAGCACTGACTGCTCTTGTAGAGGACCTATGTTCAATTCCTAGCACTCACATGGTAGCTAACAACCACCTGTGACTCAGTTCCAGGGGATCCAATGCCCTCTTCTGACCTCTCAAGGCACTGCATGACATGAGTCCACTTACCGCATGCAGGCAACACACTCATACACATAAAATAAAAATAATAAAAAATTTAAATAAGAAACCCTAGTAACTACATGAACTCATGGAGATTAAACGACATATTCCTGAATCATGAATAAGTCAAAGAGGAAATTAAAAAAGAAATAAAAGTATTCCTTGAACTAAATGAAAAGGACAATACAACACAACAAAACTTCTGAGATACTTGAAAAGCAGTCCTAAGAGGGAAGATTATAGCTCTAAGTGCCTACATTAAAAAATCAGAATGAGCACACATAAATGAACATAAATCACTTAAATTGCAACTCATGACTCTTGAAAGGCAACAACAAATGAAACCAAATCCAGCAGACAAGAAGAAATGACAAAAATCAGAGTGGAAGTTAATGAAAGAGAAACAAAGAAAACAATAAAAAGAATCACTGAATCTAAGAGCTGGTTCTTTGAAAAGCTAAACAAGATAGACAGGCTCTTTGCTCAGTTAACCAAAAGGAAGAAAGAGGAAATTCAAATGGAAACATCAGAACAGACACGAAAAGGATCCAGAACATTATAAGGGAATACTTTCAAAACCTATATTCTACAAAATTTCAAAACCTAAAAGGAATGGATGGATATCTAAAATCATGGGAATCACCAAAGCTAAACCAAGAAGAGATCAACAGTTTAAACAGACCCATAACATATAAGGAAGTTGAAACAACAATACCAAACCTCCCAAGTAAAAAAGTGCAGGCCCAGATGGATTTAAGGCAAAAATTCTACCAGACATTTAAAGATCTGCCACCAATACTACTTAAATTATTCAAAAAGATAGAAACAGAGTGATAACTCTCGAATTTCTTCTATGAAGCCAGCATCACTCTAATACCCAAATCAAGTAAAGACAAAACCAAAAAATAAAATTGTAGACCCATATCCTTAATGAATGTAGATGCAAAAATTCTTAACAAAATACTTGCAAACATACATCAAATACTTACAAGCACACATCAAAAAATTAGCTACTATGATCAAGTAGGCTTTATTCCAGAGATTCAGGGATGATTCAATATATATGAGTCAATAAACTTCATAAATGACATAAATGGACTCAAAGACAAAAAAAAAATCACATGGTCATCTCACTAGATGCAAAGGGGCTTTGACAGAATCCATCATATATTCATGATAAAAGTCATAAAGGGAACTGGACTGGAGGGAACATTCTTCAACATAATTAAAGCTATATACAAGAAAACCACAGCCAACATCATTGTAAATGGAAAACAAAACAAAATAAAAACTGGAAGCATTCCCATTAAAGTCAGGAACCAAACAAGGATGTCCACTATCTCCACTCCTTTTAAATACAGTGCTTAAAACTCTTGCTAGAGCAGTAAGACAAGAAAAGGAATTCAAAGGGGTGCTAATTGGAAAAAAAGTGGTGAAACTATCACTTTTTATAGATGATATGATACTACACCTAAAAATCCCCAAAATTGCACTAGAAAAGTCCTAGAACTGATTAACACTTTCAGTAAAATGAAAGGTTATAAAATTAATCTACAAAAATCAGTAGCTTTAACAATAACAAGCAACTTGAGAACAAGTACATGCAAACCCTCCCATTAATTAAAAAACAAAACAAAAAAACCAAAAAAACAAAAAACGGGGCTGGAGAGATGGCCTAGTGGTTAAGAGTGCTGACTGCTCTTGCAGAGGACTCGGGTTCGATCCCCAGCACCCACATGGCGGCTGAGAACCATCTTTAACTCCAGTTCCAGAGGAATCAGACACCCTCTTCTGACCTCCACGGCATTGTACAACCCAGGTGCACAAACCTACATGCAGACAGTACATTCATACATATAAAAAAATAAATAAAAACTAAAAAAAAAACCTCAGGCTGGACACATGCCCTTTAATCCCAGCACTCAGGAAGCAGAAGCAGGCAGATCTCTGTGAGTTCAAGGCCAGCTGGGGTTACAAAGAGACCCTGTCTCAAAAAGACAAAAAAAAAAAAGTGTTCAGTTTAATTGTATTCATTTAATTCATCTTATTGTAGTCAGACTGCCTAACATCAAGAAAACAAATGACGGAGAGGATGTGGGGAAAAGGGAACACTCATTCACTGCTGTGGGATTGAAAACTCAGGCAATCCCTCTGGAAAGCAGTATGGAGAGCTCTAAAATACTAAAAATGAACTACCATATGACCCTGCTTTACCACTCCTTGGGATATACCCAAATGACTCTTCCTATTGCAAAGATATCTGTACATCCATGTCTGTGGCTGCTCTTTCCACAATAACTAAGAGATGGAAGCAACCTCAATGGCCCTCAACTGATGAGTGGGTAATGAAAATGTGGTACATTTCATTATAATGGTAAAAACAATAATGAAATTTGCAGGTAAATGGATCAAATTAGAAACTATTATACTAAGTGAAGTGACACAGACTCAGAAAAACAAATGATGTATGTTCTCCCTCATTTGTGGATCCTAGCATCAAATCATTATATGTGAGTATGTATCCTGATGCAATTGCAGGAACCAGGAACATGGAAATTAACCAGGGAGGTAAAGGGAAAGAAGGAACTTGAGAGCAAACAACAGTAGAAGACAGATGTTACTAAGGGAGAAATGTATAAAATGTGGGTATTTAAGTGGGAGGGAGAGGAAGGGTCATACAAAAACTATGGGGATAAAGGGAAAGATCTAGCCCAAGAGAGGTGGACACATAGCAGACAGGAATTATCAAGGAATAAATGGACAAAATGGGGTACTGTAAATGGGGGTACCATGGAGGAAGGAGGGTTAGACATGGAGAGAGGAGAGATAAATAATGCCTAGTTAAAAAAATAGGAAATCATATTTGTCCAACAACCTAATGACAAATCACACATACGAGATCTCTACATGAGTCAAAGCTGAAGGCTACATAACAAGAAACAGTGGCAGACAGGAGAAACATTCCTTTCAGTTGTTGGCCAGAGTAGATCGACAGAGTCCTAAGATCTTAGATATCGATAAACTTTTGCTTCTGATAAAAGTTCGGAATTTCATCTGGTTCCTCAGAGCATTGCGTGCATGTTTTGCTGTAGCCCTGAAAAGGTTTTGTTTAAGGATTCTGGGATGGCAAGTTACTTGCCTTTTCTGAAAAGAGTGCTTACAAAACCTTACCATCTTTATGATTGTTATCCACAAAAACTACTATGCAGGAGGATGCAGTGGGTGGAAGGGATGGGCAAGAACTGGAGAGAGAAGCCTGCTCTGGCTTCTGGTCCTGGCCATCTCCTGCTCTTTCATGTCAAGTAGAAATGTTCTCAGTCTCTATTTATAGACAAGTGCTTTTCTTGCTTCACCAAACAGCCATAGAACATCAGCTGGAATGGTCAGTCACACCTCAGCACGAGCTGTGAGCTGGCTATGCCTGTGCCAGTGCCAGAGGCACCGTGGTTGGCAGCTCATAGGTGAAGCACCTTTCCTTTCTGTCATCAGTGCCTGGAGAAGGCTGGAGTTGCTCTGGGAGCAGTTTTGTTTTGGAGGATTGTATCTGGTTTCTATTTTTTTTTTTTTTTATTTTGGATCACCATTCTTATCCCTTGTGCCTCCCTCCCACTTAAACATGTACAATAACTATACAGAGACTGCTACAGACTTGTGGCTATTGCCACAGCCCTTGATTGCCTCCCAGAACTTGAACGTAAGACCCTATTCCTGAAGACAGTACATACTTCTGACACCTGTGTTTGGAGCAATGGAGCTGTAACTGACCTGGAAGCCACTTCCCCTGATGGCTAGCTCTCATAGCACTACACAAGCTGCTAACGGAGAACATCAATGGTCCAATCCCAACTTCAAGGCCTAATAACCGTATCAATGACCAGCACAGCAAAGTACATTGTGGTTATGGCACTTTTATCTTGGGGTTAATCAACAGCTAACTAATTCTACTTAAAGCCCTCTCAATGGGAATGAACTCATGTGTGGTACTGTAAACACAGCCAAATATGCATAGCAAGTGCTCTAGTTTGTCTTCCATTGCTGTGACAAAATGCTTTGACCAACACCAACTTGGGGAGGAAAGGGTTTATCCAGCTTACATCTCCTGGGTCACAGTTCATCACTCAGGGAGCCCAAGGCAGGAATGCAGGGCAGGAACCTGGAGGCAGGAGCCGAAGCACAGGCCATGGAGGAATGCTGTTCACTAGCTTGCTCCCCTGGCTCATGCCCAGCCTGCCTTCTTATATGGCACACAACAACCTGCCCAGGGTGGCACTACTCATTGTGGGCTGGGCCCTCCCACATTGCCTGACAGTCAAGACAATACTCCACAGACGTGGCCACAGGCCAAACCAATGGAGCCAATTCTCCAATTGAGGCTCACTCAACCCAGGTGTGTCAAGTTGACACGAAAGCTATCCAGCACAGCAAGAGAGGTCATAGATCTTAGAGGAAAACCTCCAGGCTGTCACATCTCTAAACAAATGGATATTTACATTTACAGACAAGCATTTCAGTCATCACCCATCAAAGAAGTTTCTCTTTCAACAGACAGAGATTATTACAAAGTTCCACAACAGGTCATAAATAGAATGTGGTGGTTTGGATGAGAATGTCCCCCATAGGCTTCAAGTATTCAGACATTTTGCTCCCAGTTGGTGGTGCTGTTATGGGAGCTCTTAGAAGGTGTGACCATGCTGGAGGAAGTACATCACTGGGGGTGGGCTTAGAGAGTTTAAGAAGCCTTGCTAGTCTCCAGAGGTTCCTTTTGACTTCCTGTGCTAACTGGAAGATGTGAGCCTTGGCTTTCTGCTCCAGCCCCGGCCACCATGCCTCCCTGCCACAATGGACTCTAATTCCCTGGAACCATCAATCATAAGTTCAAATAAGCTCTTCCTTTTATAAGTTCCCTTGGTCATGGTGGTTTTATCACAGCGACTAATACATAGAGACTGTGAATTGCCGAATACTGTCACACCTACAAGGCAACCCCTACACCTAAGGCTCAAAGAACATAGATCAAGGGGTAAAGAGAATACTAATGAATCTTTCAGTTCTTATCAATGAAGCTCCATAATGCAACAGAGGGCCAGGAACACAAAAGGGCACAGAAGCCCAAAACGTAGAGAATAACCATCTACAGAGTGTGGGTCCTTGGACAGGTCTCCTATATTAAACTCCACCCACCCAGGGCTCAGGAACCATTGCAGAAGAGGGATGGGAAAGATTGTAAGAGCCAGGGAAATATGTAAGACCATATTGAAATACGGTCTTAAAGGTTCTTGGGACCTTGCTCATACGAACCTATACCAATTTTATCAGCATGCACAAGACCCATGCAAACTCATGCAGACAAAAACTCAGCACAGAACTGTGGAAATGGACTGCAGGACCCAATCTTAAATAGGCAGCTGATTACTGCTGTGTGAGAAAAACTGATCTTCTTAAAAGGAGGCTGACTAGATCTCAGTGGATGAACTTGCACTGGGGACACTAACTTGACATGATAGGCCTGAACACAAATTACAGAATGTGTAAAATACTCTGGGGGCAGGGGCTATGGGTAGGTGCCAGTGGGGAATGGAATATAAAGCTGATTAAAATGTTTTGTATGAAATACACAAAAATATATTAAAAATAAATAAAGAGGTAAATAAACCTCCAACGTTCAGGATGGTTTGAATCCCACCACCCACATGGTGGCTAAAAACCACTTATAATTCCAGTTCCACACAACATGGTGGCACACACCTTTAATCCCAGCACTAGAAGCAGGCAGATCTCTGTGAGTTCAAGATCAGCCTGATCTACATAGTGAGTTCTAAGACAGCTGGAGCTACAGGGAGACCTTGTCTCAAAAAGACAAAAAAAAAAAAAAAATTCCAGTTCCAGGGTATCCAATGTGCTCTTCTGACCACCATAGGCACTGAATAACAGGTGGATTTCATACAAGCAGGCATAATACTCATATACAATATTAATTAAAAAATAATAAAATAGACTGTGTGTGGTAGCACATGCCTTTAATCACAGCACTCAGGAGGCAGAGGCAAGTGGATCTCTGTGAGTTCAAGGCCAGCCTGGTCTACATAAAGGGTTCCAGGACAGCAGGGGATGCCAGGAGACCCTGTCTCAAAAAAGACTAGTAATAATAATAATAAATAATAATAGAATAAATCTCCAACTTTGTTTTATATTGGTGTGTCCTGAAATGTGTGTCTCATGGGTCTATATTTAATTACTTTTTCATCACAGAAATTCCAGGAGATACATCCATGACAGTTACCTCTAGCATATAGGTAAGCATGCACTCAATGTTATTACATTTAACCAAAAAGAAAAAGCATGTCTTCCAGGTTTCAGAAAAATTTTGACTTACAATTGCATTGTTAAGTTAGAAGACCACTCTCTCTATGAAAAATAAAAATAAAAAGCAAGAGAATCACTTTTTCTGAGATTCTTACCATGGCCAGTATAGGAGCATAAAGAGAAAATAATCTCATTTTAAAAGCAAACTGTCCCAGGGCTGGAGAGATAGCCTAGTAGTTAAGAGTGCCAACTGCTCTTGCAGAGGACCCGGGTTCAATCCCCAGCACCCGCATGGCAGCTGAGAACCATCTTTAACTCTAGCTCCAGGGGAATCCGACACCCTCTTCTGACCTCCACGACATTACACGACACGGGTGCACAAACCTACATGCAGACAGTACATTCATACACATAAAAAAAATAAAATAAAAAAGCGAACTGTCCCCACCTGCTTATGATGATCAGGGAAGGTTCTGTGTCTTTACAATGAAAGTTTTCTAGTACAAGCTGTATTAGTTACTTTTCTGTTGTAGTAAAACTCTACCAAAGAGTTTGCTGTGGCCTGTAGGTTCAGAGGGATGAAAGTCCGTCATGGTAGGGTATGGCAGCAAGCAGCCAGAGCATGAGGAGAGATCGTGTCTTCAAGCACATTCGGGAAGCAGAGGTAGTGAACTGGAAGTGGCAATGCCATGAGCTCTCAACATCCACCTCAGGGACATGCTTCCTCCAGCAAGGCTGCACCTGCTAAACCTCCCCAAACAGTGCCAGCAACTCAGGACCGAGTATTTAAATCCTTGATCCTATGGGGAACACCTATTAGAACCACCAAGCAGGTCATCTTGATTACCCATCAGAACTTGATAGTAAGACATTACTGCTAAAAACACCACACACATGAGTCACAAGACATGGGGAAACCAAGCTGGAACTGATGTGGAATCTTCATTCCTACTGGGTGGCTTTCATAGTGCTAAAGGTGCTGTGCATTTGCTGGGGGAAGAAATGTCAACAGTCTTACCCAGCGTACCCTGAAAGCTATAGTCAAAACCTACCTGGCAAGATGTGCCCATAATAGCATGAATGTTATGAGAGAAACCAACAGAGTTTGAATTGGATTTAAAACCCAGCCAGCGGGAGGAATCTCATGCCCGTCACTGTGAACTGGGCCAATTTCCCATGGCTAAGGAGGGCATAGGCCCTAGGGAAGAACTTACTTCTGTAATTTTCCTAAATTGACATAGGATCAAGCTTCCTTCTAAATATTTATCTTTACGCCAATAGACTAATGCAGCTTTCAACCCTCATCACAGAAGCCTATTTTTGTAGTGGACGACAGTTGACACAGAGACCCACAAGTGTTCATGGTACAGAGAATAAGTGACTCTGCCATGCCTTACTAAATGGGACATCTGTATCACATACTCTTCTGAAAGGGATCACTGTGGAAGAGGGAGAGGAAAGACTGGAAAAAACAGGTTGGGGAGTACTTCCGGAAACCAAAGTTTTCCAGATGTGACAGGACTACTGCACTCATGAATAAAAACCAGCTGTGGTGCTTGCACAAGACCAGCACAAAAATAAGCCAGAGAACATTTCAGAAAAGAGAGGTGAGTCTGAAAAGCTGTGGGGAATCTTGTGGACCTAGCACACAGGGCTTTCCCCTAATGCAACATATAGTCATGGCCTAACTCATTCAGGACTTTAAAATAATGTTCGGGACTGGCAAGATGGCTCTAAGGGTAAAGGTGCTTGGTGTGCAAGCCTCGAAGCATGAGTTTAATCTCTGAATCTCTAGAATCTATGTAGAGACAGAAGAAGCGAACTGATTCCAAAAAGTTATCTCTGATTTCCACATATGGACCGTGGCAGGGGCACACACAAGCACCCATCATCATAATAAATACATTTTGAAACATCTTGGATGTCTAGAAACATCAAGGACAGTAACAGGAGACCCTAAATCCAACCCCACACAACCACAACCATCCGTACATGTAGATCCCCCTTTCCAGTGAGTTTGGCAATGTCAGAAGGACTTAGACATTCAGGGATTTATTGCCAGGACTACCAATTCTTGGCCTAAGTGCAGAGCTCATGGAGTATGGAAGAAGGTCCTCTTGAATCTGAAACAGGAAAAACAGGTGCCTCTGAGGTGAAGGAGCGGTAGAGCAAGGAGACATGAGCGCTGACCCCTCAGGGCCACTCTACGGTGTGTGGAGGAGCTTTCCAGGCCTGCCAAGCCCAGAACGGCCCACTTCATTCAGCAACCTTCCTGACCACAGTTGGTACCATGTTAAGTGCAAGGGCCAGAACATGAGGGCAGAGTAAACAACTACCATCTGCCAGGAAAACAGGATGCCAAACAGGGTGTATGAATAAACGACACCTGCGAATATACAAAATCGTATCAGAATCAGCAGATACACGAACTTATCAACCACATCAACTCCGTCATCTGAGACTATAGAAGGACCACCCCAAGACCAAAGTGTGGCAGGCACATTGAGTGACCACAGTGTGAACTTTCAAAAGCCAGGAAACTGACCACAGAGGACTCTCCTTCCTCTATGCCAGGTCGCCAGCTCCAGACTATCATTTTACAGCAGACTGTTCCCTCAAACCCGCATTTCCCATGTATGAGACTGTATTAGTAAGATCCGCATTTGCTCCCTAATAGACTTGCGTTGTACATTGGGACAGACCCTCTGAACTCTGTGTCCTCTTCACCTCTTTCTTAGCCATTCTGTAACCTACACATTTGTGTAACATTGTGCGAAACGTTAATGCGTGATCTGCCAGGCAAAATTAGTAGTAACTAGATAGGAATACCTGCGGTCCCCGGGCCAAATGCAAAAAAAATCGTCGTCTGCAACGGGCAGGCACACAGCCTGTGACCTATTCATTATTCAACAGATTTTGCAGCTGTGGAAGGCCACAACCGTGCCCGTCTGTTACTGACACATCACGCTCGGGACCCGAGCCCCACACCCCGCAACTCCCGGCGCGCCCGCACCCCACCCCAGTCCCGAGTCTCCCACGACCCTCTCCGCCTCCGCCCAGGCTGTGGACTCGCCGCTGTGGACGCTCCGCTGCACAGAGAAACCGCGGCGCAGCAGGGAGCGCTCAGCAGGGCCAGGACCGCGGCTCTGGCTGGGGCCCAGCTCCACCCGGCCCGACTCGGGCAGCGAGGCCCAGCCGAGCCCGAGGAGACTCGGCCGCAGACGGAGGTGCCCCGCCCGGGGAGGCCGCGTCCCCACGGCCGCCTCCGCTGCAGCAGCCTCCTCCCCACAGGACGCCCGACAGCACGCACCATGTCCAGAGACGGCGTCCCAGATCCCGGGGTTCTGTGGCTCCCGAAGTCGGTGGAGGAGTCTCGGGTACCAACGGAAAAACCAGAGGTCTCTCTCGTGGATGACACAGTCTAATATGGCGGAAGGAAAGTGGCACCCCAAGAGCTGTGTAGCATCCCTCTCCCAAGACCTGGACTCCTCATTGGACCGTTCAGTCAGCACCAGCAAGTCATGGGCCCGCCTCCTAAAGCTTGAGTGACAGAAAAGGCATTCCATTCCTGGCCGGGTGGAACGCAAATCCCAGATTCCAAAGGCAAACTTTCCTTTGAATCCAGATTTTTAAATTAAACGCCGGGGGTTTCCTCCAGTCTCCCTTTCCTTATGAAAGGGGAAAACTCTTTGACAGGTAACATGGAAATAAGAGACTGAAACTTATTCTTTGACAACTGAGAAGCACCAATTAGCTTCGGTTTCCATGTGGACACACTGGCATGGAAAAAGATGAATCTCATGGGAGCTCTCCCCGTTTAGCTGACCTTCTAGTGTCCCGTCTCCTGTTGATAGTTGTCACTAAGATCTCTCTTTCGCGGTTTTCACATTCTGTTTACCATTCGGAAAGTGTCCCTTGAATCCACCCTACCACTACTGACCCACACACTCATTTCTATAAACGATCTATTTGGGGAATGGAGGGACAGAGAGTCATTCTTAAGACTTCAAGCAAACAAAGGGTGTTCAGAAGGGTTAGGTAGGCTCCTGTGGATCTCCAGGACCGGGAACACACCCGTGGAGGGCTCCAGAGAGCAGTTCCAGGGCAGACACTTGGGGTGGGGAGGGAGCGGGAGGCGGGGGGGGGG